>UESW01001601.1:338098-407501 GCA_900491605.1 Calamus simplicifolius | reverse complement strand
TAATTACATGTATTTAAGCCGCCCTTCTCCTTTCTTCTTCCCGTCTTGACCTAGCCGCCGCCGTGATCCCCGCTCGCTCTCCGGCGCATCCCCGTCTCCTCCGGCTACCCGGCGATTCTCATCCGACTCCGGCTTCTTCATCTCGACCAAGGTAAGCCCCTATACTCTAAAATTTTTTTTTTTTAATGATTTCCCTCGGCCACGGCCGCTGCCGTGCCGTCTTCTCCGGCCACGGCCGCTGCCGTGGCCGGCAGTGGCCTGGCCACGGTGGCCAGGCCACTGTAAAAAAAAAAAAAAAAATTTTTAACAGGGGGGGGGAGGGGGGAAACCCCCCCCCCCCCCCCTTTTTTTCTTGTCCGGCCACGGCCGTGGCCGCGGCCGGACAAGGCGGCCACGGCCGCTGCCGTGGCCGTCTTCTCCGGCCACGGCCGCTGCCGTGGCCGGCAGTGGCCTGGCCACGGTGGCCAGGCCACTGTAAAAAAAAAAAATTTTTAACAGGGGGGGGGAGGAAACCCCCCCCCCCCTTTTTTCTTGTCCGGCCACGGCCGTGGCCGCGGCCGGCGGCCACGGCCGCTGCCGTGGCCGCAGTGGCCTGGCCACGGTGGCCACTGTAAAAAAAAAAAATTTTTTTTTTTTAACAGGGGGGAGGGGAGGAAACCCCCCCGCCCCCCCCCCTTTTTTTCTTGTCCGGCCACGGCCGTGGCCGCGGCCGGACAAGGCGGCCACGGCCGCTGCCGTGGCCGGCCCTGGCCTGGCCTGGCCTGGCCTGGCCACGGTGGCCAGGCCACTGTGAAAAAAAAAAAAATTTTTTTTAACAGGGGGGGGGGGGGGAAACCCCCCCCCCCCCCCCCCCCTTTTTTTCTTGTCCGGCCACGGCCGTGGCCGGGCCACGGCCGCTGCCGTGGCAGTGGCCTGGCCACGGTGGCCAGGCCACTGTGAAAAAAAAAATTTTTTTTTCTTAACAGGGGGGGGAGGGGGGAAACCCCCCCCCCCCCCCCCTTTTTTTTCTTGTCCGGCCACGGCCGTGGCCGTGGCCGGACAGGGCCACGGCCGCTGCCAGGCCACTGTCAAAAAAAAAAAAAAATTTTTTTAACAGGGGGGGGGGAAACCCCCCGCCCCCCCTGGATAACTATGTCTTGATTATTCAATAATATTTGTGCTAGATAGCTTGTTGTATTATTATTTAATTTGTATAATGTTTATGCAATAATTAATTTAAGCAGAATGTTTATGCAATAGTATTTGTGCATTTATACTCATTTACATTTGTTATGTCTTGATTATTTATATTCTGCTGCAAACTGAATGATGCATTACATTATGAAATGCTAAATAAAAGTTTTGTTGTAATATTATTTAATTTCCAGCAACAAATTAGTAGTTTCAATGATTTACATTTTAGTATTCGCAAACATTTGTATTTGACACAATAATCTTAAAAAGTTAGTGATTACATGTATAATTCACAAGAAGTTAAGAATAACAAGCATAAGTTCGATTGTCTTCGGACTTCCATAATCACAACACTTAACCTTTAGACCCGTTTGAGAATTTGTAAGCCTTAGTCTTGCAAATTCTCAAATTGTCCTGGTGGACAGTTTGGGAATATTTCTTGTGACATGTTAGTCTGCTAGTAATCATCGTGGGGTGAGATTTCGGTTTGTATTTGCTCATACGTTCTCCTAGTGTGGCTTATATACCACACATTTAGGAGAACATATGGGGAAATGCTGCCGAAATTTTAATGTACCGATCGATGATAATTAATAGCAGAATAACATATCACAAAAAATATTCTTGAATGGGATAGGGCCTTACCTTGTAGACATGGAGTGAAGGTAGAATTATTTAAGACACTTGAATTCTTGTGAAGTCTAATGATTAAACGCACCGCCTTGCGGCCCGACACAAACTCAAGCCCTCCCTTTAGCCATGAACCTATGCATCGGTCCTTGCTAGCACGCCAAGGATCGTAGCCGTGGCTCGCCCTTGCATGGTAGGGTCCTTAGTTGCCTAAAAAAAATTTGGTACTTATAAATGATTTAAATGGTTGTTATTAACCTTAGTTGTGCCAAGAAATAATTTAGTTATATATTTAGTAATACTAATATAGTTTTATTTTTGGTTTCATTTAATGATTTACCAGACTTTGTATAAGTCGGTCAAAAATGAGCGGGACTCGCTCATGGATGTATGCAAGGATAAAAGATGGCTTGCTGAATCCAGATTTTCTGAATGGATTGGAAGAATTTATCGCATTTGCATGTAGCCAACCTGAATGGATGGATGGGCCTAGGATTAGGTGCCCATGCAACTTCCACAGGTGTCAGAATAAAGCCTACAGAGATGTGGAAACTGTTAAGGTGCATTTGTGTAAGAAGGGTTTTGTTCCTGATTACTATGTTTGGTACTGTCATGGTGAACCAGAGGATATTCCAGCAGCTGTTATAGGCCAACAAGAGTCAATTCCCGTAGATGAACCATTTGTGAATTTAAACACATATGAACAAATGGTGATGAATGCATCGGGTAATGACTTCAATCAGAATACATTTATGGAAGAACCAAATCCAGAAGCACAACAATTTTACGATATGTTGCGTGCTGCAAATCAAGAATTGTATCCTGGGTGTGAGGGTCATTCCCAGTTCTCTACAGCTGCTCGAATGTTGAATATTAAGGCAGAACATCGATTATCAGAAAAGGCGTTCAATTCTGTAGCTGAGTTAATCAAAGAAATTTTGCCAAATGATAATGTTGCCGCAGACAGTTTTTACGCAACAAAGAAGTTGTTGCGTGGGCTTGGGCTCCCAGTTAATAAGATCGATTGTTGCTTGAACAATTGTATGATATTTTGGGGTGAAGACTCAGAGCTGAGATGGTGTAAGATTTGTGGGCAATCGAGGTTCAAAAACACCGAAGGAGGAGCCGGTACAAGTAGGAGGAAAAGTGTGCCTTACAAGAGGATGCATTACTTTCCTCTTACCCCACGCCTGCAGAGATTATACAGATCTGAGGCAACAGCTGCTGATATGAGATGGCATGCCGAACATGAATCTAAAGAGGATGAAATGCGGCATCCATCAGATTCAAAGGCTTGGAAGCATTTCAATGAAAATCATCCTGATTTCGCTGAAGATATAAGGAATGTGAGATTAGGTCTTTGTACCGATGGCTTCCAACCATTTGGTCAAGCGGGGCAACAGTATTCATGTTGGCCTGTGATACTGACTGTATATAACCTTCCTCCGTGGAAGTGCATGAAAGATACTGCAATGTTTTTAACCGTTTTGGTTCCAGGACCATCAAATCCAAAGGAAAAGATTGATGTCTTTCTGCAACCGTTGGTGGCCGAATTGAAAATGTTGTGGGAAACAGGAGTGGTAGCCTACGACATTTCTATGAAACAAAATTTCTTAATGAGAGCTGCTTTGATGTGGACAATAAGTGATTTTCCGGCATATGCAATGTTGTCTGGTTGGAGCACTGCTGGACGTCTGGCATGCCCTCATTGCTGTATGATTCGGATGCATTTACATTGCAGAAGAGTGGTAAGCAGTCATGGTTTGATAACCATAGGAAGTTCTTGCCCCAAATCATCCTTACAGGCGTAACTTGATCGCCTTCCGGAAGAACAAAGCAGTCACAAAATTTGCCGAACCGGTTAGGTCCGGCACGGATCTATTTGATTCTATAGAGAATTTGGGGTTGATGTATGCATGGGAACCAGATGCAGATAGAATAAATAGCCGTATATGTAAAGAACATAACTGGAAGAAGCGAAGTATATTTTGGGATTTGCCTTATTGGAGCACAAATCTCATCCGGCACAACTTGGATGTTATGCATATCGAGAAAAATTTCTTTGATAACATATTTAACACGGTGCTAAACATCCCGGGAAAAACAAAAGATACTGCAAAGTCAAGAGAAGAACTTAATCAGTACTGCAGAAGAGGTGATTTGAGAAGGAGTGCCGATGGGACCTATCCTAAAGCATGTTACACTCTTGACAGAAATTCACGAGAAGTTTTATGTAACTGGCTTAGAGGGTTAAAATTTCCAGATGGTTATGCCTCAAATATCGGTAGGTGTGTGGACATGCATAAGCTCAAGTTGTTCGGCATGAAGAGCCACGACTGCCATGTTTTCATGCAACGATTATTACCTATAGCTTTTCGTGAGTTGCTTCCGCAACATGTCTGGAAGGCAATTACGGAGCTCAGCTTATTCTTCAAGGAGTTATCTGCCGCAGTCATTACTTCTGCATCCATGGCAAGGCTTGAGGAGGAAATTCCAATTATTTTATGCAAGCTTGAGCGAATATTTCCTCCCAGTTTTTTTGACTCAATGGAGCATTTACCGGTTCACTTGCCATACGAAGCGAGCATAGCTGGTCCCGTGCAGTATCGCTGGATGTATCCATTCGAGAGGTAAATATATACATCATTAAGATATGTTGACATTTCAAATATTATTTCATTGCTTGAAAAATTCGTTAATTTTTTGTTGCAACTTTACATATAGGTATCTTAAGAAGTTAAAAAATAATGTGCGTAATAAGGCAAGGGTTGAAGGTTCTATATGCAATGCACACTTGGTCGAAGAAGTTTCAGCTTTTGCCTCACATTACTTTGAGGGTCACGTCCACACGAGGAGCCGAAATCATGGTCGTAACGATGACGTATGTGTGGACGAAGCAGAAGCTAATGACGGTAGAATATCAATTTTTAAAGCTATCGGCCGTTCATTTGGTGGGCAGAAGTCAAGAAATCTTAGCGATATGGAGTATAATGCAGCACATTATTACATCCTAATGAACTGTCGAGAAGTCGATCCATATATTGAGTAAGTGTATACTTCAATGCTAAATTGAAATTTAAATTTATATAACAATATACCACAATATTTAATTTCTAACATTCGTTTTCATCCTTTTCATCCCATAAGGATGTTTTGTGATAGACAACGACAGATGAATCCCGACATCAGTCAAGTTGCAATTGGGCAGAAATTAGAAACGGAGTTTGCTTACTGGTTTTATGAATTTGTGAGTAGTATCACTCAATCAATTTCGATAATGGCTATTATTTTTTGAATTGGATGTCAATAGCTTATTAATTTATAGGTCAACGGTCCATGGTCCACAACCGACAATATTTTCATTAAATGTCTATCGCAATGGCCATTGAAGACCGTAACAACCTCTACTGGCTATTTTGTAAATGGGTACAAATTTCAGATTGAACGATTAGCAGCTTCAAGAGGCACGCAGAACTGGGGCATGTGTGTGAAAGGAGAAAGTGTTGGAGCAAATATGCAGGATTATTATGGAAAGTTAGTAGAGGTGGTTGAAGTTGAATATCCCGGTTGGCCTATGAAACGAACCGTATTGTTTCGTTGTGATTGGTTCGATCCGATAGTTCCTGTGGGCAAAAGGGTTCATAACGACTATAATTTGGTTGAAGTGAACCATCGACGAAGATTGCAGAAATATGACCCATTCATCCTTGCATCCCAAGTTCAGCAAGTCTTTTACTGCGGATATCCAAGTTTGCGCAACGACAAGCGAGATTGGTGGGCCGTTTCTAAAATCGTCCCACGTTCAACAATCGTATTAGAGGAGAGTTTATCAAGTCAATCAGCCGAGTGCCCTGCATTTCAAGAGGATGAGATGGAACTGCATGCAATTGAGGACGACACAAGGGCTCCTGAAACATCACTTAGAGATCCAAGTGGTGATGTCCAAGAAATTGCGGATGCAAATGTTTGGTTTCCTTCCGATGATAATGAAACTGATTCGCAATCCGATACGGCATCGGATGATGAACCAACATTTCATGAAACAAATGACACGATTAAACATAAAGGTTTTTTAAAATTTAACTTTTTTTTATAAGTGTTAAATTCTTACATAGTCAATCATTAATCGTAATTTAATTGTGTGAATCTTTAGTATTTTCAGTATGAGGGGCAGAGGTAGATCTACCGACGACAGATTGGGTGAGCAGAGATGTAGTTTGGATCCTGCGACATCAGATCACATGAGCGTCGGAGATGGAGAGTTTGGATCTCCAGCAGAGGCGCAGCCTTCGACCTCTGCAGCAGTATTACCATCCACCGATCGGCACAGACCTTCGAGAGTTCTTCCACCTCGGCCGCACTTTACTTCGACTTGATGCTCAGGGGATGTAAGTATATATTAAAAAATATTTGTTAATGTTTTTAAGTCATTTACTTATAAACTTACATTTTTTAACAGATTCATTGAGCAGCATCATGTATCCAGCCACATCAGCGCCGTTTTTCAGAGGCGTGCAGATCCCAGTGGCTACGATTGGCGCCACGTATCTCCAGCCACGAGGGAGTTTTATTTTTCTGAGTTTCAGGTAAACTTATTAAATACAATTTATCAGTGATATATAATTTTTTAAAGTTAATTAATTCAGAAACTAACTGTTTATATTTTAATGCAGAAAAAGTTTACGTGGGATCCTGCCTGCCATGATGCCATTAGGGCAGCATGGCAGGCTCTGACGCGACGCCGATACTCCGACATGCTTCATCGTTGGAGGTCATCGGGTCAGCGTCCTGCGCACGTGCCAGAGGGTATTTGGCACGAGTGGCAGCATGCCTGGGAGTCCGATGGCTGGCGCAGGAGGTCCGCATCAGCCAGCACGAACTGCCGATCTGAGAAGGGCGGTCCTAGCACGGGTCTCTCCTGTCATACTTCGGGCTCCATTTCGATTCAGGAGCACAGACGGCGTATGGTAAGAAAACATAAATATTTTAATTACTATTTTAGTTATTTACAAATATTTTTATTAATATCATTTTTTTTATTGTTATAGACTGAGCAGGAGGGCGGAGATCCTGGTGAGTTTCGTCTATTCAGGGCGACACACACCAGGAGGGATGGCTCCTGGGTCGACACGCGATCACGGGAGGTTGCGGTAAGAAATTAGATTTATGTAGTATCTGTTTAATTTCTAAAATTTTATTTCAAGAAATTTATTAACTCATTTATTGTTGATTTCATAATTTCAAGACACGAGTCGACGAGCTTCAATCCCAGGCATCGCAGGTCGACTCTACTGATGGGGAGACGCCCGTCGAACTCTCATCAGAGGAGAGTCGGCGTGTGTTTTTGGAGGCTGTTGGTGCCCAGCCACGAGACCGCAGGGTCTATGGTCTGGGCACTAGAGCTTCTACATTTTTTCCCCATCAGGCCTCCAGCTCGCGAGTTCCTGGTGATCTTCCTCCCTAGCGTTTACAGGACCTTCGCAGATCTATTGCAGAGGAGGTTCGCCAGGAGGTCGAGCAGGATTTTGAGGATCGTATGCGAGGCCGGGATCAGGAGGTTGCAGACATGCGAGATGAGATGCAGTATTTGCGGGATATGGTTAGACGCTTGTCGCAGAGTCTTCAGCCTCCACAACCTCCACAGCCTCCACGTGATCATTCAGATTCTTGATGTATTTTTCTTTCTTTTTTTATATTGTAAAAACTTCAAAATTTTAATATATAAATTATTTTTTAAAATTTATTATTGTTGGATTGAATGAAAAATGTTTGTATCAATATTTAGATTTAGCGAAATTGTATTAACCGTTTTAATTTTTAATCATTTAAATACTTTTAAAAACAAAATTTGTGATGCATTAGCGACTGATATTGGATCGCTAATATTTTTAAAATATTATTAAATATTACGACGCAATGACCTGGCATCGCAATAATTTAAAAATAAATTTACTAGCGACACATTAGCGACTAAAATTGAGTCGCGATTTTATCTTAAAAAAATTTTAATAAATATTGCGACGCAATGACCCTGCATCGCAATATTTTAAAATAATTTTTATTTGCGACGCATTAGCGACTAAACTTGCATCGCTATTATTCCAGAAATATTATTATTAAATATTGCGACGCATCTGGATGAGTCGCAATATTGCGACCCAATTTTGTGCGTCGCAATATTTAATAATAATTTCTTTTGTTTTAAAAATTAATTTTAAATATTGCGACGCAATTTATTGCGTTGCAATATTTATTAATAAATTTTTTTGTTTTAAATTTAATTTTAAATTTAGCGACGCATTTGCATGCGTCGCAGTATTGCGACGCAATGTGGCGTCGCAGAGCGTCGCAGAGAGTCGCAATATTGCGACGCAATTGCGACAAAAGGGTATTGCGACGGACAGTTTAGCGACGCCCTCATTGCGTCGCTATTGCATCGCTATAGCATGTTTAGCGACGCAATTGCGACGCATTTGGGCGTCGCAATATTTTAAATCTCTTGTAGTGAAAATGATGACGACATCTGAAATATAAATAATGGCATACATGCATCAGTTATATATGCTCCATAAATATTCTTTTAACATTAAGATTACTAAGTAGCAAAAACATAAAAAAAAATCTACAAAGTCTCAATGTAATAATGTATTGACCTCCATAAAAATGAGTCAACCCAAGTCCCACCTGGTCATAGTCCCCAAGTGCTGATCTAACAGCCTTACTTGGTTATGATCACTGCTTTGGTTTTTTTTTTTTGGCTTTTTTATTTTTGGCTCCTATCATTATAGGTCAAGTGTTAACCAAGGTTTAATCTTCTGGGATTAACAAGTTTGAAAACTCCATCCCTGATGGGGATCACGCATGTGACATGAGTAAGTGTTCAAATAGGATACCCTAGATTATTCATTTAATTCTTAGAACTATGCAAACTAATGGCATACCCCATCCCTAATGGGGGTCACGCATGTGACACGAGTAAGTATATCATATGCAACAAAGAATTAAATATTTTATTAAAAAGTCTCCCACTATAGCTGATGTATGTACTCCATCCCTAATGGGGGTCACGCATGTGACACGAGTAAGCACATGCATAATAGCGTGAATCAACCTTTTTGGGAAGTCGCGGGTTACATGTTACCCTCACACACTTGATAATTTGTTAATTAAGTTTTTGTATAATTTGTGATTCACCTTATGTCCAAATAGCCTTGGACATACCTTTAATCACTTAACCAATTATGTAATCATTTTTCTGATTAACACCCATAATTGTCATAGGTGCTTTGGTTTCCTATCTATTCATCATGCCAATTTAGGGTCCTTAATCATTTAATTACATTTAACTCATAATATTCTAATGAGTGATACCATGCCAATAAACATGCATGCAATACACATAAGCAATAAATAATAATAATAATAAATTGTTGTGCTAGCCCAAATGGCAGAGGCATCCCGGAACCATAATCATCTTGGCCATCCCTTTCTAATTAACAGGATGCTTTGGTCAGGGAAAATAATATCCTAATAATATTGGTCTCATGTGGGCTTAGGAGGGCTGGCGTTACTTCCTTTTAATCACCACTACCATGTATTTCCATTCTTAAATGCCTTATTCAAAACTCTCTTCCAACTAAATAGCTCTTTCTCTCACGTGGTGTTCGGACGGAACAAGGGAGGCATCCTTCTTTCTGTTCGTTCCTTCTTTGTTACTGGCAACAGACGGGTCAAACAAGGAATCATCGAATGGAAGAATTAAGGCCAGCGTTGCTTCCTTTTCTAGCATTAAATGGTAAGGAGGCCAATCGTCTTCTCATTGCTTTAGTGGATGCTTGTAATTGCCACCAAAGTCTGGGAGGAAAAGTCTTCAACCAGCCTTTACGTCTTCCTTTGCACAGAACTCCTCCATGCACCAGAACTTCAAGCGACGAAACCATCCACGTATTCCTCTCTTTCACCCAGCCGGACGAATTCCTGTCCATGGACGTCCCACGACGCTTTCACTCAGCCGAACAGCTTTATGTCGGGTCAAGGTGAGGGAGGAAAAACGTCTGGCTTCTTCTTCCCTTCCGCATGGAGTCCCAATCATTCAATCTGGTTCCCCATCGTCCAATCCCCAAGAAGTCTTTTGAAAGAAAACGCATGGAGTCCACGGAAGAAGGAGCCGGTCTGTGAACTCGCCGGTCTGTGAACTCGCTTCCGGACGCTAGGAGTCGAAACGTCCCTCTTCATCGAGTTCGGACGTTCCAGGAAGTAGGGAGAAAAAAATGGACAGAAGAAAGATCTATGGCCTATTTAATATTTTTCATCTTCCCCGAAGAGAGGAGGCATCCATATATATTACTTATTATCCAAACCAACGCTCTGATACTATCTTTAACTTTGGATAAAACGAGTTGGAGGTTCTGATCTCCAGTGAGATCCCCATGATCAGAATAATCCGATCAAAACTCTTATCATAAAAAAGATAAGCGTGGATTAAAATATTAAATCCGATTGATGCGGAAGCGATACCAATAATCTGAACAATCATGGCAATCATTACTTGATTAGAGAAAATGATTGCATACCTTTTTGCTAAAGATTTCTGGTGTGAATAAGAAAACGTCCGTGAAGACTCCTTAGCGTGAAGGCTACTCCTTTGCTGATTTCTTCTTAGGAATAAACGGGATAATCTTTAGTCCTCAACTCCCTGAATGAGCAAGGGGTATGGCCAAGGAAATAAGCAAGGATTTTTGGTGAATAAAAATCAGCCGAATTTTTTTGTGTTTCTCTCTTATGGATCTCTCTGTCTTTACTGTTCTTAAGAAAATGTCTTTACTATTCTTAAGAAACAGATAAAGACAGGCGGATGAAAAATAAAAAAAAGATTTTTTTTTCTCTCTGCTTTCTCTGATCATGTGCTCGCTATTTATAAATGGGAAGCGATACTCTAATCGAAGAAAGCGTCGCGTCCCTACGGGAGAGACGCTTCTCATCATCATCCAAAGATGCGCAAAGAAGACATCGCTTCATGAAAAAATACGTTGAACATCATGCCCAACTTACAATAGGCCCGCTGGTCTAAAGGCTCATTGGGACCAAGGCCCATAGAGCCTAAACCCAAAGTCCTCAAACCACCCATGGCCTCCACTTTGGTCACAGATCCATGTTACAGAGTTTAGTTTCATTAGAAACTTTTCTCTGAATTTTTCAAAAAAATAAACACAATATTAGGCGGCAATACTTGCTCATCGCATCACCTAAAATTTAAAAATGAATTCTTAAAATTTAGGAGCGAGTTTCCTTTTATGGTCTACACCTTGGACTTCGCGGGACACACATAACCTAGCTCCTAAGAATATTGTCCTTACACCGCCATTCCCTATGACTCGAGACAATATTCTTAGTCATGATTTATTTCCACCAGAAAATTACAACTGCAGTCCAGGATATGCGCAACATTTACATCGAGATAAAATAAATTGTCACATAAGACAATCCCATCCCTGACCTATGAGATCGATATGCAAATGGTTCCTTCATGTGACACTCGAATATTGGCATCAAGTAATTTGTGTACTATCACTTATCCAATATCCATCTAACACCTTGAGCTCTAGGTTCCCTCATATCCATCCACTGAGTGTCATGAATCAACCCGTCGATTGATCATGTCTACACTCGATCTATAAAGATCACTATGCATAGTTTTAAGATAGATTAATTTGAACCTCTCAAGGGAGTGTTATTACTTTCTCATGGAAAGTACATGAATGACTATATTGCGAGTATGTTCTTAGACCCTAGTGGCATATGCCCAACCACCGAGTATCAATTTTTATGGATTTTGCTCATTTGGTGAATCAAAGCATATACGCTATAAGTCTGAGTTCAGTGACTTGCTCAAGCTTAAGAACAATCGTACTCTCATAGCTATGAGTTAAATTTCATGATAGTACATTTCTAAAATTTATTCTCATGTAAGTCCGTTAATACGCAATATGCGTACTAGTATACTAATTCGAGAATCCCTCTCAAATAGTCAAGACAAACTATTTCCCCAATTGGAAATTATGTATACTTCAATTTCTCATAATAAAGCGCCTAACTTTATTAAAATTGTGACAATTGTATTTCGAATGTAATAAAATGATCTCGTGTCTTCTGTACTCATGTGTGAAGCATCTCGAGCACTCAAAATCATTATTTCTAACATTTGTAGACCTTTCAGGAGAATTACATACAAGTATATAGGATGCAAATATCAAATCATTTATTATATATCATCTGATGTCAATCATCATAGAAAAATTATGTCTTTTAGACCACAATTTCCAACACTTATCATATTCATCCCATTCCATTTCCGGTTTAGGAATCTCCATGCCATTAATTCTAGCAGTGGGTGTGTGTGGTCCATTGACTATAATGCTCCATAGATCATAGTCAAGTGCTTGAATAAAAATTTTCATCCTAGCTTTCCAATAACCATAATTAGCTCCATTAAACAAAGGAGGTCGATTAGTGGATTGACTTCTAAATAAGATGAACTAGCTTGAGCTGCCATTTGGATCTTTAGCTCTTGATCGTTAGACCAAAATCAAATGAGCACTTGCTCTGATACCAATTGTTGGCCCAGATGGCAACCCAAGAGGGGGGGGGGGGGTGAATTGGTTCTTAAAAAAAGATTTAACCTTTTAAAATGATTGGCTTTGGAATCAACAAGATTAAGTGCAGGATAAATAACAGCCACAAACAAAGAAATAGAGTGAGACAATCGAAGCATGGCAAACACAAGGATTTTATAGTGGTTCGGTGTATCCAACACCTACGTCCACTCCGAAGTTCCACTTGGGTCCACACTATAATCAACTAGATTACAGCCGAGTTGTTTTACAAGCTCACAACTCAAAACTTGTTGTTTCCCATGGGATCACAACGAACCCAGCTGGTTTTCCCGGGCTCACCAGTACAAAACCCAAACCTCAAGCTAATCTAGCTTGACCCGAGGTATACTACCTCTACTAATTCAATCCCCCTGATTGAATTAGCAAAAACAAATAACAATAGAGTTTACAATAACAAACAACCCCTTAAATGAGCAATTATTCAATGTAAATAAACAAGGTTAGAAAAGCCTGTTTGAAGCAGATTGGATTTGAGCTTTTCTTCTTTCTTCTTTTCCTCTTCTCCTTTGAGATGTTGAATCAGGCCTCAGCTCGGATTCTTTACAAATGTTGCAGATGAGAAGTTGGAAAATCACAGAATAGAGCGTTTGGCTCCTTTTTCTTCTTTTTGGGAAATCCTCCGATTTTTGACTTTGAATGCCTTGGATTTCTCTTTGAGCTTTCTGGAGTTGATGGATTTGAACTTTGACTCTTTCCTCTTTGATTTCAGGCTCAAGACTTTTTGGATTTTTCAATTTGATTCTTCTCTATTTTTCATCTCCTTTTTCGTTCATTTTTTTCAAATGGACGAATCCCCCTTTTTATAGATCCATAGGTGAAATATAGCCGTTGGAATGTACCTGGATAGATTATCCATACAGAAAATATAGCCGTTAGAAGTTAGGTAAAGAAAATATTACCGTTTGAGCTGATCTGGCATTTTGAAAATCCATTCCTGATAGGTTGGAGTCGGCTCCAACTTTTTAGGTGTCGGCTCCAAGTCGGGTAACCAAAAATAGAAAGTACAAAGTTCATTGAGGAGTCGGCTCCGAAAAAGTTGAGTTGTCGGCTCGCCGCATTCGGGAGTCGGCTCCGAAAAACTGTAAGTGTCAACTCCAGAGAAGTCCAAAAACACGCATTCTGTTCTCGCATTGGAGTCGGCTCCAGACACTGTAAGTGTCGACTCCGAAACTCTGGGTGTCGGCTCTGAAACACTTGGGTGTCGACTCCAAACCATGCCAAAAATCAGAAAGACATTTGATTGGCCATGGGGTCGGCTCCAGACCATCTGGGTGTCGACTCCATGCTTTGAATTTTGAAACTTACTTTAGGCATTTGATTCAAATACGTTTCTTTATGCCTTTTGATTGATCAAAGATTTTTAAGCCCTGAAACACTAGTTAAATTTATTAGTAACAAAATGAATATACTCATGTCTTTTATTAATCATCAAAATCAATAATTGGGTCAACAATATGTACATACTTAAATACACATCAAGATATTTAAAACTGATGCACATGGGATTATTTCCTCAGGATATTGAGTCTATGAAAATATCTCACATTTCAAAATTAATACTATTAAATGAGCAAGACTACATTTTAAACTTCTTAAAACCTCTCTTAATATTGATCTTTTGAGACAAGCCAAATATATCATAGGACTTATCAAAATAGATCTGCATTCCTAATAACAAAAGAAGCACAATCAAGATCCTTTATGTCAAAGTGATATAGTAACAACTACTTTGTCTCATTTAGAAGAGCAATGTTATTTTTTGCAATCAATATGTATAGTACAAAAAAAAAATGAACTCACTCTTTATATATATATATATATATATATGCATTGGTCAATAACTTTCTTTTTAAAACAAAGAAGATGTTTTCTCATTAAATTTGAGACATAATTGCCTAAAATATTACTTTAATCCATATATAATACTCTCCTTAATCAATCTTTCCAACCTCTGCCTAAAGATATGTCTCAAATGTCTATACTACAACATTGAAGAATTTTCAACCACTCTCTATGTTTAGGGCCAACACCAACAATCTCAAGGGAGTAAGCTATATTTGATCTAAGGGGAAACATAAAACAAATTTCCTCTAATAGAGGAGACATGTTAAAAACTCAAGAGAACCTAATCAATTTTATATGCTCCACTCTTACTTTAATTCTATTCCTCTTTCTAAGCTTTATATTAGGTCTTTAAAGTATTAAATTAAGATGAAAATGGCTCTAGAACTAGTCAAATTCAGAAATTTCAGATTATTAAAGTAGTAAGTTTCATAATAAGTTCATACACTCTACCAGGGTAGAAATGAACAATCTCAGAAAATTACCTTTTCAACTTTATTAAATCAGACAAAATTTTCTACCAATGGCCTTAAGAAAATCCTCAATCTAATCAAATAGGCCTTATCCATAGTGGAAACATTATTAGTGGGTTTAATAGGCTTATTATTTTTCAAGGCTAAGTTTATAATAAGGTGAATAATAAATGACTTGACCTAGCCTTCTAGTCCTCATAATTGGTCATAGAAATATTTTGATGATAGACAATGATATTACCATTGCAAAATCATAAAAGGTTGAGAAAATAATCTTAAATAAGTTCATTATGCATATAGAATCAGAATCATGTTACTTAAAAATAACTTTGAAATCACTAAGCAATTCGTTAAAGCATCATAAAGTTCATCAAAAGTGAAATCATAAATAGGTGTTTCAGAACTTACCTCTTCTTCTTCATTTGTCATAAGACATATGTTGGCAACTTCTTGTTGTTCATCTTCGGATGAAGATTCATCACTATCGCTCAAAGTTGCAATGTATGCTTTCTTTTTCTTTCTAAATCTCTTTTTGAGCTGAGGACATTCAGATTTGTAATGTTCGGGCTTCTTGCATTCATAGCATATCACGGGATCTTTCTCTTTATCTTTATCTCTCTTTATCTCCTTTCATTTTGACACCAAGTTTTCTTTTGTGAAATGGCATCATCCTTTGCATGAATTTTTTGAACTTTCTTGCAAGGAGAGCGGTGTCATCGTCGTCTTCATCTTCTTCACTGCTCATTTTCTTTTCAGCAGCCTTTAGTGCAATTGTCCTTTTCTTCTTCACATATTCCTCTTGATGTTGCTTCATTATGAGTTCATGGGTCATGAGTGATCCAAGAACCTCCTCCAAAGGTAAGGTGTTGAGATCTTTGGCTTCTTGGATTGCTGTCACTTTAGCTTCCCATGCTCTTGGAAGGGACCTAAGGATTTTTTAAATAAGTTCAGAATTAGTATAGGTCTTTCCAAGACTTTTCATTATTTTCAATCCAGTCACTATATCAGTAAATCTAGTGTACATGCAAGTGATGGACTCATTTTGATCCATGTTAAAGAGTTCATATTTATGCACAAGAATGTTAATCTTGGACTCTTTAACCTGGTTGGTATCCTCATGAGTAACTTCCAACCGATCCCATATCTCATTGGCTAAGATGCAAGTGAATATTATGTTGAATTCGTTTGCATCCAAGGAGCAGTATAGGACATTCATGGCCTTGGCATTGAGTTGGGCCATTTTTTGATCATTCTCATTCCAATCCCTTTCAGGTTTAGGAATAATGGATCCATCAACTAAATGTGTGGAGTGCTAGGACCATTGATAATGATACCCATAAATCATAGTCTAAAGCTTGAATGAATATCCTCATTCTAGCTTTTCAATATGAATAATTTGTGTCATTAAACAAAGGTGAACGATTTGTAATTATCCCTCAGAAAAAGAAGAACAGCTTGAGCTGCCATTTGGATCTTTAGCTCTTGATTGTTAGATCAAGGAAGGATGAGCACTAGCTCTGATATCAATTGTTGGCCTAGATGGCAACCCAAGAGGGGGGGTGAATTGGGTTCTTAAAAAATTTGGTGCTTAAAATTAGTTTCACAAAGTGAAAGTGCACAAGGATAAATGCAATGAGTGTAATGCAAGAATGCAAAACAGAGTATGCAAGATAGAATAGAGAGAAAGAGAGACAAGAATGACAAACACAAAGATTTATAGTGGTTCGGTGTTAGCTACACCTACATCCACTTCCAAACAACTCTTGGGCCCATACTATAATCAACCTGATTACAGTCGAGTTGTTTTACAAGCTCATAACCCAAACTTATTGTTTTACAATGGGATCACAATGAACCCAGCTAGTTTTCATAGGTTCACTAGCACACAACTTATCACAAGCTATCCTAGCTTGCGTGAGGCTAATCTGCCTTACCTGATTCAATCATCTGATTGAATCAGTAACCAAATATAATAAAAGTAAGGTTACAATAGATAGAAAGCTCTTCAAATGAGAAAATAAGCAATATGAACAAGATAGAAATAGAAGAACCTGATTTAGAAGATTTCTGAAGTTAGGCTTTTCTTCTTTTCTTCCTTTCCTCTTGGATGATCTTTCTCAAGATAGGATTAAAGCTTTGGAAGATTCGTTGATGTAGAGGATGTTGAAAAACTAGGGCTCTTTGCTTTTCTTTTTGATTTGATGAAAATCCTTCAAAGTTGGCTTTTGAATGCATTGGATTTCTTTGAACTCTTTTTGAATACTTGGGATTTCAAATATAAACTTTTTCTCTTTTATTTTTTTCTTCTCTATATTTCTTTTTCAAACGATTGGAAGCTTCCTTTTATAATATCCTCTTAATCCATCTTCAGATAAAAACTAGCCGTTAAATATACTTATGGATGTGTTTAGCACAAAAGAGAAAAGAGCCATTGAGCTGTATTGAAAAAAAGATAATTTTTGGAGTCACCTTTGATACTTTTGAAATTTACCTCTAACAGATTAGAGTTGGCTCTAATCTGGCCTGGAGTTAGCTCTAAGTCAGGATGCTCAAAATAGTAATATCCATCCATTGTGGAGTCATCTCTAACTTTTCATGAGGTCGACACATCGAGTGCTGGAGTTGGCTCTAACAAATGTGGGAGTCGGCTCTAATTTTGTCCCAAAAAACTAGTCTCTATTTGTTAATTGGAGTCGGCTCTAATTCTCTGCATGAGTCGGCTCTAAAGTATCCTTCTCGGGGACCGGATATTTCGACGGAAACCCTTCGATGCTCAAGTTAGTAATCAGAATTACAGCCGTAAGCTTGAGGAAGCTCAAGAGAGAGAGAGTTAGAGATGGAGATGGATACTTTTTTGAGTGCTTGAGTGTTCATACCTTGGTCAGGGATCCTCTTACCTATTTATTGATGCTTGGGGTCTATGTTACTTGCTTCGAAAGCTTTGGAATCTCATGATGAACAGCGACTTCTTGAATGGAATGTCAGAATTAGTGGGACTTATCCCATATGAGCTAGGTGATTGGTACTTCCTTGCAGATGATCACCTTTTGGGGGTTTATTCCATATGAGTTGGGTGATTGGTACTTCATAGTAGATGATCGCCTTTTGAGGGTTTATCCCATCTGAGCTAGGTGATTAGTATTTCGTAGTAGATGATCGCCTTTTGAGGGCTCATCTGGCCAGAATCATTAAAGCTTTATGATGGATGATGACTTTTGGGGCTTATCGGATCAGTGTCATTAATGCTTCATAATGGATTATGACTTCTTGAGCTTGTACTAGAACCGATGGAGTTTGTTTTATTAGACATGCATGAATCAGAGATGACTAGTGGGCCTGGCCTTGTCATAAGTGAAGGTTTGCTTGGGAAGTTGAAGTTAATCTTGAAAATAAAATAAAATAAGGCATGAGGCCGCCTAGGAGTTGGAGCTGCTTATGAGTTGGAGCTGCTTATGAACTAGGGCCACCTAAGAGCTGGGGCCGCCTAGGGGTTGCTTATGAGTTGGAACCGCCTTGGGGCTGCTTATGAACTGAGACCGCCTAAGAGCTGAGGCCACCTAGAGGCTGCTTATGAGTTAGGGCCGCCTTGGGGCCACTTATGAACTGGGGTTGCCTAGGAGCTACTTATGAGTTGGGGCCGCCTTGGAGCTGGGGCTACCTAGGAGCTGCTTATGAGTTGGGGCCACCTTTGGGCCACCTATGAACTGGGACTGCCTAGGAGCCGAGGCCACCTAGGAGCTGCCGGCATCCTAATGACACTCGTTGTTGTGTAATTTTGGCCGTTAGCCCCCATGTGGATTTTATCAGCCATATCATATGCACCCCCGCTCCTGAGTCTTGGCGCTCATGCACGCAGCACTTGCCAAAAAAAAAAGCGCAAAATCTCTTGCCTTTGATGTAGCTGGTAAAAGCCACATGGGGGCTAACGGCCAAAATTATCCAACGATAAAATTCATCAGGATGCTAGCTCCTAGGTGGCCCCGGCTCCTAGGCGGCCCCAAGGAGGCCCCAACTCATAAGTAGCTCCTAGGCGGCCTCGGCTCCTAAGCGGCCCCAACTCATAAGCGGCTCCTAGGCAGCCCCGGCACCTAGGCGGCCCCGGCTCCTAGGCAGCCCAAACTCATAAGCAGCCTCTAGGTAGCCCCGGCTCCTAGGCAGCCCCAATTCATAAGTGGCCCTAAGGCAGCCCCAACTCATAAGTAGCCCCTAGGTGGCCTCAGCTCCTAGGCGGCCTCAGCTCATAAGCGGCTCCAAGGCGGCCCAACTCATTAGCAGCTCCAACTCCTAGGCGACCCCAGGCCTTATTTTATTTTATTTTATTTTATTTTTAAGATTAACTTCAGCTTCCCAAGCAAGCCTTCACTTCTGACAAGGCCAAGCTCACTAGTCATCTCTGATTCATGCATGTCTAATAAGACAAACTCCATTAGTTCTAGCACAAGCTCAAGAAGTCATAATCCATCATGAAGTATTAATGACTCTGATTCGATAAGCCCCAAAAGTCATCATCCATCATGAAGCTTTAATGATTCTGACAAGATGAGCCCCCAAAAGATGATCATCTGCTACGAAGTACCAATCACCTAGCTCAAATGGGATAAACCCCCAATAGGTGATCATCTGCCATGAAGTACCAATCATCTAGCTCAGATGAGATAAATCCCTCTAATTCTGATATTTCATTTAAGAATTCATTGTTCATCATGAGATTCCAAAGCTTTCGAAGCAAGTAACATAGACCCCAAGCATCAATAAAACGGGTAAGAGGGACCCCTGACCGAGGTATGAACACTCAAGCACTCAAAAAAATATCCATCTTCATCTCTCTCTCTCTCTCTCTCTCTCGAGCTTCCTCAAGCTCAAGGCTGTGATTCTGATTACTAACTTGAGCGTCAAGGGTCCCCGTCAGAATATCCGATCCCTAGGACTTCTTGCAGATCTCGGCATTGAGGTGAAGCTTCTTCAGCAAACTGACGGCACATCCACTGACACTCAAGGACGTCAGCTCATGGTGATCAGGCATCATCAGATTGGTGCGCCAGGTAGGGGAGGGCTGTAGAAGGATAGCTCTATAACTCTGAGCTACAAGCTCACTCTCTCTTGAACAACAATGATGGTGACACTTATTCAGAAGGCTTCTGCTAGTTATACTGGAGGGCATTCCTATCATGCTAAGCATCCATAGGTTAATCGCCCTGTTCTTTCCTTGCCACTAGTTTTGTCTACTCCATATGATCAATTGACCACTCTCACCCAGTAAGTCCAAGCTCTTGTTGGAGCTGTCCGTGAGTTGCAAGGGCAACAACCGGCGGCTGTTCAATAGCTACCCGGGCATCCCATACCATTTGCAATAGCTGCCCCGGCCAGTCAACAATCCATTTATAGAAGACCCTCTCCGAAGGAGCATCACCATCATCATGCTCCATCCAGGCATCACCATCAGGAAACCTACAAAAGGTTGCGGTCTCTTATCCACTGCTTGAGTAGCCCCTCTTCCAAACATCGACAGAGAAGGAGCCCAGGCGGGCACGACACCACCAGTGCCATTGGTCCCCCTCCTCGTCTTCTGAATCAACGAGCAAGGACCTCAATCACCAGATGGAAAGGCAGTTGGAGGAGCAGGACTGGCGATTGAAAGAGCTCAGTCAGAAGCTCAATAACCAACCAGGGATGGATTATGACACTCATCCGCCCCTCACCCATTGGATTATCAAAGAGCCTATTCCTTACAGGTTTCGTCTTCCCCAGCTGGATCCTTATGATGGCATCACGGATCCACTTGATCATCTGGAAAGTTATAAAGCTCTCATGCAAGTTTAGGGGATGAATGATGCCCTCCTATATATTGCTTTTCCTGCTACCCTTCAGAAGGCTGCACGTTCTTGGTATTCTCATCTACTCCGCGCAGCATTGACTCCTTCCGATAGTTGAAAAAAATCTTCTTAGCGCATTTTGATGCCTGTCGAAAGATCCCCTGGGTAGCAGATAGTTTATTCTCCATTCAGCAGAAGGAAGGAGAACCTTTGAAGGATTTTATGGCCCGGTTCAAGACGGCAGCCCTTGAGGTCTATCACCTCGATGATGCTATGGCCACTCTGGCCCTAAAGCGAGGACTTCATCCCTCTCGCTTTACCTATTCTTTAGACAAAAGACCTTCCAGTTCTTATGCTGAACTTCTAAGTCATGCGCAGAAATATATTCATGCTGACGAAGCTGATTTCACTCTGAGGGACACTGAAAGAGGATCCAATAAGAAACTAGTCAGTGTGGAGCCAAGCAGACCTCCTCCCAAGAAGTCTGAGCTCCCGCACCGATTAGATAATCGGCATCGAAACTTCATCCCTAGAGAAAAGAACTTCACGCCTTTCCTTGCCCCTAGGTCTCATATCCTTATGGAGATTGAAAGCGAGCCTTATCTCCAGCGTCCTCCCCCATTGAGGACAGATGTCTCTCGCGATCGGAGTCGTTACTCCGCTTCCATAGAGATTATGTCCATGATACTAAAGATTACCATAATCTGAAGCATGCCATTGATGAGCTCATCCAGCAGGGCTACCTCAAAAGTTTATCCAGAAGAGAGGACCTTCGGCCATCCCAGCTCTAATGGGACCTCTGTCTGCTCAGGCCAATGTTGATAATGCTTTAACAGAATGCACCGTAGGCATGATTTCTTGGGAGGCAGCTACGCCTTCCAAAAGATTGAGGGATGAGGAGGGAATAGAAAATGTAATCCTTTTTCTGAAGGGGAGTTAGCAGAGGGGGCAATATGAATGATGATAACATTGTTGTCTCCATGACAATCGTTAAACATCCTGTAAAGAGAATTCTGGTGGATAGTGGAAGCTCTGCTGACATCCTCACTTATGATGCCTTTGTTTAGATGAACTTATCTCCCAGGTCTCTCCAACGAGTGACAATACCCCTCATCGATTTTATGGAAGACTCAGTGAAAGTTAAGGGTGAAATTACCCTGCCGATCACGGCAGGATCGTCGCCATGCCAGAGCACTGTCCTAATAAAATTTTTGGTGGCCCGAGTGCCCTTGGTTTATAACGCCATATTCAGTTGGCCAGGCTTAAACCTCTTGAATGCGGTGATATCTACTAAATGCCTGCTCATGAGATTTTCTATCAGTGGGGGAATTGGTGAGATGCGTGGGGAGAAAAATCCAGTGCAACTATGCTATCATATGGCCCCCAACCCTCAAGAGGCGATGATCCTACCAACCTCAGTGCTGCTCGATCCTAGAGTATCTGAAAGAAGGGAGAGCCAGCCAAGCATTTGCTGTCCTACCCAATGGGAGACAACCCTGAGAAGACTATACAAATCGACGAGCTTCTTCCTCTGGAGATGAAGAATTAGCTCCTTACTTTCTTGTGGGCAAACTCAGATGTCTTCGCCTGGTCAGTTTCGGACATGCCTGGCATCCCTTCGGAGGTAATCACTCACAAGCTTAATATTGACCCAAAGTACCGGCCTGTTCGACAAAAGAAGAGAAGTTTTGCCCCCAAGCGATAAAGAGCCATCGACGAGGAGGTCAACAAGCTGCTTACTACTGGCCATATCCAGGAAGCACAATACCCAGATTGGCTAGCCAATGTGGTGATGGTCCGAAAGGCAAGCAGAAGCTGGTGAGTACTTTACTTATCTCAATAAAGCATGTCCTAAAGATAGCTTTCCATTGCCGCGGATTGACCAATTGGTGGACTCCACATCTAGCCATGAGGTCCTCAGCTTTATGGATGCCTTCTCTGGATACAACCAAATAAGAATGGACCCAACGGATGAAGAAAATACTTCTTTCATCACAAAGAAGGGCATCTACTGCTACAAAGTGATGCCCTTTGGGTTAAAAAATGCAGGGGCCACTTACCAGAGATTAATGAATAAGGTCTTCAAAGATCAAATTGGGCACAATATGAAGGTGTATATGGATGATATGCTAACCAAGAGCACCTGCATCGCTAACCATATTGCTGATCTAGAAGAAACATTCAATAATCTCTAGCACCACCAAATGAAGCTCAATCCTTGCAAATGTGCATTCGTGATCACTGCCGGGAAATTCCTGGGCTTTCTGGTGATCCAGCGAGGGATTGAAGCAAACCTAAATAAAATATAAGCAATTCTTGACATGAGGCAGCCAATTAATAAAAAAGTATAGCGGCTCTTCGAAAGAGTGGCCACTCTAAGCCAGTTCTTATCAAGATCAGTAGAAAGATGCTTACCCTTCTTCAAAGCTCTACAAAAGGCGAACGCTTCAAATGGACTGAAAGCTGTCAGAAAGCCTTCGAGGAGCTAAAGAAATTTCTATCCACACCGCCACTACTATCGAAGCCAAGAGAAGGGGAAAGGCTCTTCCTTTATCTTGCTACTTCTCCGAAGGCAATGAGCTCTGTTCTAGTATGCCTCGTTCTCGATGGAGAACAAAAGTCCATCATTACACTAGTAAAGTGCTCCATGATACGGAGGTCAGGCACTCCAAAACCAAAAAAAATTATTTTTGCTTTAATCATCTCGCTCATTGTCTCAGGCCATACTTCTAAGCCCATCCGATCATGATACTCACAGACCAGCCTCTTAGAGCTATTCTGGCTTGCCTTGACACTTCTGGTCAGTTGGCTAAATGGACAATCAAATTGGGGGAATTTGATCTTTCATTTCAATCCTAATATGTGGACTTTCTAGTTGAGTGCACCTAGACAAAAGAGCAACCTAAAGACTTTCCAATGATATGTTCAGATGCTGGTGAGGATATGGCGGAAACTTGGATTCTTCATGTTGATGGCGCCTCCAATTCTCAAGGAAGCGGGGCTGGTCATATTCTTGAAAATCCGGAGGGCGTAGTCGTGGAGTACGCTCTCCAATTTCTCTTTAAAGCTACAAATAACCAAGCCGAATATGAGGTCTTATTGGTCGGAATTAAGCTTGCATGGGAGTTCAGAATAAAGCACCTTAGGGCCTTCACCGACTCATAACTTATCTCCAAATAGATTACTGGAGAGTATAAAGCTCGAGACCCCATTATGTCTTGATATCTAAATAAGGTCAAGTCACTGACCTTCTCATTGGCTTATATCACTATCAGTTATATTCCTAGAGGCAAAAATGCCAGAGCTGACACCTTGTCACCGTTGGCTACTTCGACGGATAACATATTAGGAAGAACATATATTGAGCATCTGGAGCTCTCGAGTATTGACACAGCTGAAGAGGTTCTACCAGTGGCACAAGAGTCAACATGGATGGATGCTTACATTCACTATCTTACTGAAGGCTCTCTCCCCACTGATCTTGTAGAAGCTAGGCTACTCAAGTGGAGGGCCCCTAAGTTTGTATTACTGAATGGACAGTTATACAAGAAGTCTTTCTCTTATCCCCTCCTCAAATGTGTTGATCCTACATATGTCAACTATATTCTCAGGGAGATTCATGAGGGCATCTGTGGGAACCACCTAGAGGGCAGATCACTTGCTTATAAGGCTCTCCGTCAAGGATATTATTGGCTTACCATGCGAAAGGATACTGCTGAGCTAGTCCAAAAGTGCGACAGCTGCCAGCGATATTCTAATGTCCAGCGACAGCCAGCCTCTTAGCTGAGCCCGCTCTATACTCCGTGGCCCTTTGCTCAATGGGGAATGGATATCCTTGGACCATTCCCCCAGCTTTAGGGCAATGAAGATTCTTACTTATCGCCATCGACTACTTCACCAAATGGGTTGAAGTTGAGGCATTAGCCAAAATTATCGAGAGCAAGGTGAAGGCATTTTTCTGGAAGTCTATTATTAACGATTTGGCCTACCTCATATTATCATTACCAACAATGGTCGACAATTCGATAATGCTGCATTCAAGGCTTTTAGCATTGAGTTGGGTATCGGCCATCGTTTTACTTCTGTCAGACATTCACAAACCGATGGAGAAGCAGAAGTCATGAATCAGATCATCCTTCGAGGACTTAGAACCTGATTGGTTGAGTTCAAAGGCAAATGGATGGAGGAACTCCCTAGTGTATTGTGGGCATATCACACGACTCCAAGGATCCCCATAGGGGAAACTCCTTTCAGTCTCATCTTTGGATCTGAAGCGGTCATCCCGGTGGAGATTGGTCTTCCAAGCCCCTGGGTGGAATCATATAATGAAGAAGATAATCCTGATCAACTAAAGGCCAACTTCGACTTCATCGATGAGATTCGGGACCAGGCACGATTCAAGATGGCTATCTTTCACCAGCGAGCAGCAAAATATTACAATGCCCGAGTCCGCCTCAAGACGTTCCGCTCAGGAGATTTAATCCTTAGAAGGGCCGAGGTATCCAAGCCAACCGAAGGAGGCAAGCTATCTCCAAATTGGGAGAGGCCCTACCGAGTTACCGAAGGACTTCGCCAAGGAGCATACCGACTCGAGGAGCTCAACGGGCAAATAATCCCACGTACTTGGAATGCGGACAACCTTCGTCGGTATTATCAATAGTGAATGTACTTAGCCAATGAATATACGAAAAATTTCAATTTCATCCTTCTATTTGGTTTGAAAAATATCAAAAGGACCTCGACGGCCCCGTGATCGTAAGGACACCCCCGGGCCGACATTGAGAAACCTCCAAGGCGATTTAAGTCCTACGGTCTCGGTGGCCCCGAGTCAAACTCCCAGACCGGCACGAAAAACCTTCGAGGTGGTTTAAGTCCTACGGTCTCGGTGGCTTCGAGTCAAACTCTCGAACCGGCATCAAAAAAATCTCATGGTAGTTTTCAAAAGGACCTTGGCGGCCCTGGGATCATAAGGACACCCGGGCTGGCACCGAGAAACCCCGAGGCGGTTCAAGTCTTACGATCTCGGCGGCCCCGAGTCAAACTCCTAGGCCGGCATCGAGAAACCCCCATGGTAGTTTTCAAAAGGACCTCGGTGGCCCTATGATTGTAAGGACACCCCCGGGCCGGCACCGAGAAACCCCCAAGGCGGTTCAAGTCCTACGTCTTGGCAGTCCCAAGTCAAACTCTCGGGCCAGCACCGAGAAACTCCTGAGGTAGTTTTTAAAAGGACCTCGGCAGCTCCGTGATCGTAAGGACACCCCTGGGCCAGCACCGAGAAACCTTCGAGGCGGTTCAAGTCCTACGGTCTTGGCAACCCCAAGTCAAACTCCCAGGTCGATACCGAGAAACCCTCATGGTAGTTTTTGAAAGGACCTTGGCAGCCCCGTGATCATAAGGATACCCTCGAGCCGGCACCGAGAAACCTCCAAGACAATTCAAGTCCTACAGTCTCGATGGCCCTGAGTCAAACTCCCGGGCCGACATCGAGAAAATCCTGTGATAGTTTTCAAAAGGACCTCGTGGCCCCGTGATCGTAAGGACACCCTCAGGCCGGCACCGAGAAACCTCCGAGGCAGATCAAGTCCTGCGATCTCGGCAGCCCCGAGTTAAACTCCCGGGCCGGCACCGAGAAACCCCCATGGTAGTTTTTAAAAGGACCTTGACGGCCCTGTGATCGTAAGGACACCCCCAGGCCGGCACCGAGAAACCCTTCGAGGCGGTTCAAGTCTACAGTCTCGGCGGCCTCGAGTCAAACTCACGGGCCGGCACCTAGAACTCCCATGGTAGTTTTCAAAAGGACCTCAGCGGCCCCATGATTGTAAGGACACCTCAGACTAGCACCGAGAAACCCCTAAGGTAGTTTAAGTCCTACGGTCTCGATGGCCCCGAGTCAAACTCCCGGACCGGCATCGAGAAACTCCCGTGGTAGTTTTCAAAAGGACCTCGATGGTCCCGTGATCATAAGGACACCCCCGGGCTAGCACCAAGAAATCTCCGAGGTGGTTCAAGTCCTAAGATCTCGACGACCTCGAGTCAAACTCCCGGGCCGACACCGAGATACCCCCATGGTAGTTTTCAAAAGGACCCGATGGCCCCGTGATCGTTCGATGGCCGGAGCGATGGTCGGCACCAGCATTCAAGGAACGCTTCAGCAAGAACCTGAGAGACAAAGGCAAGTCTAAATGTTCCTATGAAGCCTATACATCAAATTGCCGACTTTCCAAATATACTCAAAAGATCGAAGGTACATCTTGTCAAGCCTGAAGGCTAAAGCCATGACATGATCACCAAAAGACTAAGGCCCTACAAAAAGATAAGGTCACCATGATTGAACAAAATATTTCTTTTATTAATTTCATAGCATTGGCATACAAAAGACCGACATTAGTCGGATTACAAAGTGTTTGAAAAAGAGAAAAGAAATAAACTCTAAGGTTTGGAGGGTTCCTGCCCATCTTTGGCGTCGCTGCTCTCCATATCCCCTCTCCATCCTTAGGCCGAAGGTGTTCAAGGCCACTTATTTTGAAGATCCGTGAGATCCTCTCTTTACACCTCTCAAAGCCGTGGGAGAAGGCGTCCATGGCTGCTTCACTAACTCCATAGAAAAGTCAGTGGAGCCTTTGCACTGCTCCACGGCCTTCCAAGCTTGGGCTTTGGCGGTAGCCACCTTCTCCGCATCATGGCCTCGGCGGCAGCCACCTTCTTTGCAGCTTTGGCCTCGGCGGCGGCCAATTTTTCTGTTGCCTCTCAAGCTTCAGTCTCGGCAATGGTCTTCTTCTTCCAGAAGGTCCGAGCATCCACCACGGCAAGAGCATGCTTCTCCATATCAGCCTGGGCTTCGGACTCGGCCTTGTCGGCCCTCTCCTCAACATGTTTCAATTTGAGGAGAGCATCTTCTGCCTCTCCTCAGTTGGCCTAAGCCTCATCATGGCATCCACCATCTTGGCCTCAGCGACTCTGGCCTTATGCTCGGCTTCCTCTACCTAACCTTCAAAAAGTGGTTCCCCTCCTGGGTGACTCGGAGCTCGCTGGACGCCTTCGCCTCCCAAGCTCACACCTCGGCCAATTCCTTAGCCAAGGCGTCGGCCCGGGTTTTGGCAGCCCCAACATAGACGTCTCAAAGAACAAAGAGGTCGTTAGATATCTGTGCGAAGTAATCAGTTAAAAATTATGAGTAATTCCAATACAAAGGGAAACAAAGTCAACAGATGTACCTAAAGGGAAGCGATAAAGAGAGTATCAAGAGAATCCGCAATGGGAAAATGGTGGAGCTCAGCTTGGAAGCCTGGGAGGCTGGATTGCCTCAGTACACGCTCCGCAAGCCGACTATGGTTCATCACAGTCACCCAGGATAGCCACTCCTGGGTTCACTGGTAGGGGGCACCCTCCTTCCTCCGGCATCGGTTGGGCGGCCGGTGGGGCATCATCCTCAACTTTCACCACCGGAGGCATCCCAACCCTCACCTTCGGGTTCGGCTATGGCCAAGGGCTCTCCCCTAGATGACCTTGCCTCGGTTTCAATAGGAGGAACCCATGCTGTTGGTACTTTGGTAAGGGGATCCTTCCTTCTCGGCTCTTCCACCGGGGCAGCCTTGGGAGCCATGGAAGGAGCTGTGGGCGGCCGGGATGACCCGCCCTTCTTCTCGGTGAGGCTTCTTAGGCACCGCCTTTGCCGTGTTATCGGTGGCCTTTTTCCTCTTTCGAAGTCCTGCCACCAGAAAGTCAGGAGAAAATTTCATTGCTGCACAAAGGAACAAAGACCAGAGTCAAAGATCCGACAAAAAAATGATGAAAAATGAAATGAATGGAATGAAAATGAATGATAACTAAGGGATATGGTGCTCACCGGGTGCTGGTATTGGCGACACCGGTGCTGCACCGACCACTGGTGCTATGCCGATGTCACGGAGGTTGTCCTCTGACAGTAATTCCCAGCAAGGAGGAAGATCGGATGATAACAGCGCATCAAAAATCTCTGATCTTCCTCATTTATTGTTGAATTCTTAGTAGGGCTGGTGTCGGGATCGCCCTAGCCCATCTTCACCCCATCCAAATAGATATAGAAAAATTGGAATATCCATCCCTTGATTTTGGAGGACAGGTCAAGCTTAAGGGTTCTTTTGGGTCTAAAGGCAAAACTCCACCATCCGGCTTTATTGGGATTATGGAGTTTGTACAAGGCCTGGAATAAAGAAACTCGAGAATGCCATGAAAATAGCAGAGAACAATGAAGGCACAGATAATTCGAATGAAATTCGGAGTTAACTACGTCGAAATAAGGTCATACCTATCTAGGAGGTTCAGAAAGAAGGGATAAAAAGGAAGACGAAGCCCACTCCTAAAAAATTTTTCATACAAGGCAATCCCACCAAACTGGCTGAAGGTTACCTTATCACCAGAGCAGGGGCAGAGATGCAAACACTATCAAAAATCTCATATTGAGCCTTAAGGTTCTTTATGTCTTGGGCGGTCATGGTAGAAGCTATCCCCTCCGGACCTACGACTCAGAGAGGGTAACCGGAGGAGATGCGTGATGACTAGATGATCAAGAGGAAATCCTAGGGGATGAAGGAGAAGCCCTAGAAGGCAGAGGAGAAGAGGCCCTAGGTGGTGGAGGAGAAGCCCTAGGTGATGTTTGGGCCGCAGTCGCCGGATGGTCGCGAATGGAGATGCCACCAGAAGCCCGACGCTGTGCCTGGAGGATCTCCTTCCTGAGGGTTTGACCATAGGGCTCTTAACTTTTTCTACGGAGTCATGAAAGGTAATGGAGGCGAAGAAGACACAAGGAAGGTAATGGAGGCATGAAAGGCTTGAAGGGGCGAGCGGAGCAGTCTTTATACATAATTTTTGAATGTCCCGCCCACTACAGTGCCACACGGAGATTCATGAATGGAGGTACTATCTAGCTGTCTACAAACTCTTCGTTGTTCGAGATACAATGCCTCGATAGCGCTTGAAGGGTGCGATCCGCCCAATGATGGGACACAGATAAGAATAATCCAATAATGGTACGTGCTCCATCTTTTTCGTTGCTCGAGGAATATTTTTCCCAATCTCTTCGTAGATCACATCGCTTTCGGTGCCATTCCTTAAATGATAAGAAGACTTCGAAGAGACTTTACCTCCTCGAGGACACACGCCCGCCTCTGCTAATATATGGTGCACGAGACCCGCCAAAGGCAAGAGATTTTGTGCTCCTTTCTCTTGGCAAGTGCTGCATGCATGAGTGCCAAGACTTAGGAGCAGGGAGGCATATGATGGCTGGTAAAAGCCACGTGGGGGCTAACGGCCAAAACTATCCAACGGTGGGAGTCATTAGGATGCCGATAGCTCCTAGGTGGCCCCAAGGCGGCCTCAACTCATAAGCAACTCCTAGGCGGCCTCAAGGCGGCCCCAACTCATAAGCAGCTCCTAGGTGGCCCTAGTTCATAAGTGGCCCCAAGGTAGCCTCAACTCATAAGCAGCCTCTAGGTGGCCCCAGCTTCTAGGTGGCCCAGTTCATAAGTGGCCTCAAGGGGGCCCCAACTCATAAGCAGCCCCTAGGCAGCCCCGTCTCCTAGGCGGTCGCTGATGTAGGATGATATCGCATGAAAGTGGATTTTAGAGGATTTATGATTTTTAGTTGATTAATTTTTTGAAGTAAGGGCCTAAGAGGGGTTCAGAAAAACTCGCAATAATTTTTAGTACGCAAAACAGTTCCATAGAAAATTTGAGAAGAATGACCGCCGAGGCTAAGAAGCCCTAGTAGGGCTTGCTCTCTCACAATAAAGCTACTAGCAGATTAGAGGGGGTGTACCTGGCAGGATAAGAAGATCGAGATGCTGAAGGGGTCGTTCTGCCTGGTGGATGCGCCCTGAATGACCAAGCCCCGAGCCCATGGATCTGCGGCTAAATATCTGCTGACCTGGATAGCGATCACCTTGAATCCTAGATTCGCGGTTACTAAGGGACCTGCAAGAACACCATCCAAGGGTTAAAGAACAAGAGAGAAAAGTTAGATTAGAGGCAAAGAGACAAGAAAGAAGCAGAGAAGGAGGGGTGGCCAAGAGGCTCTTAGGCATCCACTAGAGAAAACAAGGGCGGTGGCCAGGATTTCTCCTGGAGACTGGGATGTTGGCACGCGCAGGAGAAGAGAATCAAGAGCACCAGAGAATCAAATAATAAAACTCACAATAACTCAAAACTAGATTGATTGATTAATAATTAAAAGATGCATAATTTATACAAGAGGGTCTCTTTTATAGAGCAAGAGACTTAGGGCCCAAGTAAATATAGATATGGAAAGAAAAGGGGCACCCACTTTCTTCCTAAAGTGTGGATTAGATTACATGAAAAAAAACTTCATGCCATACAAATCCCTTTCAAAAAAGGTAATTTATGGGTGGAAATAAAGGGTGTCCCTTTGTAGCTTCTTTGGGCTGGAATTCTTTCAAACAGGGTTGCATGAATTGGGGAATTGAGGCTTATCCTGTTGACTTGCTTGCTCTGCTAGGTGGCGTGTGGAATGCCTACTTTTTTGGGCTAGAATTCTTTCAAATAGGGTTGCATGATTTGGGAGATTGAGGGTTATCTTGTTGACCTACTTGCTCTGCTTGTGCTGAGGGTGGTAGGTGTGTGGCTGGCATATGACTTCTTATGTAGGTATGGTGCCAACTTGAATTTAGCAGCTGCTCTATTTGACTGTGATGGCCTTGTCTTCTGCTCCAATACTGGTGTCTCCTCTTGTAAGCTGAATGAACTTAATACAATACCAACTGGACTGGACAGGATACATATAAGACCAACTGGACTGGACAGACTCAAATTAACCCAAGCTCATAATGAGCTAACTCATATGACCCAAACCCTAATAACGAGTACCAACTCAAAAGATAGGACTCAAATGCCCAAACAAAAATAAAATTGGATCCAAATTAAAATAAAATAAAATAAACCTAGTTTTTCAACTGAATCAAACCCTACAAACCAAATCAGATATCCATAGAGGATTAAGAATCATCTGCCTGATTCTAGTGCCCGCACCAATTTTTCCGGGGTGGAAGGAACTCGACCCCATCGAGTATGGGTCGCTCTAGCTCTGGTAGCTCTCTAGGAGGTCTGGGTCGAGGCATTGCAAGTCCTTTCAAGTAATCCATGAATCATCAGATTAGGGCCGACCTTGCCATCGGACCAGGTAGCGTTAGTAACCGCTGTTCAGGGTCGTAATGGCTTGATCGTCCAGGATACGCTCAATCTACTCTCCTCGCTCAGGTAAAATTGGTGGTGGACACTCCTGGGTAGGTTCGCTAATGAAAGAAGGGTTAGGTCCAAATTACTCACTAGGAATCGCTGCCGGTTTCCTATACTCTACTAGGTCTATAATATTAAAGGTAGAGCTAATGCCCCAATTCGAGGGCAGATCTAGCACATAGGCATTGGGTCCTACCTTTTCTATCACTTTAAAGGGGCCAGCTTCGCGAGCGTGAAGTTTCTTAATGGTCCCTGGTGGGAACCGTTCAGGCCTAAGCCTAACCATGATAGAATCCCCTACACCGAACTCTTTGGCTCTTCTTTGAAAGTTAGCTAGTCTTTTATAAGTTACATTACTTAGATTTATTTTCTGGCTAATATCCTTATGTAAGTCTCTGATATGCTATGCAAATACTTGTGAGGACTCTGAGACTCGTGTGTGGAGGGGTAAAGGAATTAAATCAAGTGGACGATTAAGCTTGTACATGTGGACTATCTCAAATGGACTCTTGCCCGTGGACCTGTTCATTGAGCTGTTGTAGGCGAACTCTGCGCGAGGTAGCAATAGATCCTATGTCCTTAGGTGTTCGCCTATAAAGCACCTAAGAAGGTTTCTTAGACTATGGTTCACCACTTCAGTTTGTCCATCCGTTTGGGGGTGAAAGGCTGTAGAAAAATTAAGTTTGATCCCTATCAGATGCCATAGTATTTTACAAAAGTAGCTGGTGAACCTAACATCTCTATCAGAAATAATGGTCTTGGGTAGGCCATGGAGCTTGACCACACTATCTAAGAAAAGTTGGGCTACCCTAAAAGCGTCAAAGGTTTGTGAACAAGGGATGAAATGGGCCATCTTAGAGAACCTATCGACCACTACAAAGATGGAGTCGTGCTTCTTCTAGGTCTTAGGTAATCCTAGAATGAAGTCCATACTGAGATCTTGCCAAGGACGATCAGGCACTGGCAAAGGAGTATATAGACCGGTGTTCTGCTTTTGCTGTTTTGCAACAACACAAGTTCGACATCGGGCCACTATCAGGGCATAGGAACACAAAGTCTATTGCTCCTAAAAAGGTAACCATCCTGGATGGTATAATCACCACTGGTACTGGATGNTTGAGGGTGAAAGGCTGTAGAAAAATTGAGTTTGGTCCCTAACAGATGCCATAGCATTTTTGAAAAGTAGCCGGTAAACCTAACATCCCTATCAGAAATAATGGTCTTGGGTAGGCCATGGAGCTTGACCACACTGTCTAAGAAAAGTCGGGCTATCCTAAAAGCGTCAAAGGTTTGCGAACAAGGGATGAAATGGGCCATCTTAGAGAACCTATCGATGACTACAAAGATGGAGTCGTGCTTCTTCTGGGTCTTAGGTAATCCTACAATGAAGTCCATACTGAGGTCTTGCCAAGGACGATCAGGCACTGGCAAAGGAGTATATAGACCAGTGTTTGCTTCTGCTATTTTGCAACAGCACAAGTTCGACATTGGGCTACTATCAGGACAACGAGCCTTTTTTATCCTGGCTAGTAAAATTGGTCCTTTATCGCTAAAATAGTTTTATCTCTTTCGAAATGACTAGCTAATCCCCCAGCATGCGTTTCCCAGACTAGGAACTCTCTAAGTGATGTCCTAGGAATACAAAGTTTATTGCTCCTAAAAAGGTAACCATCCTAGATGGTATAATCACCACTGATACTGGATGGTCCTAACCGAAGGGTCTTATTAATTTTACCAAAGTTAGGGCAGGTCTCATATTCATCTTTTATTCGGTTGAACCCTATAACTTCGGTGCTAACAATACTCAACAACAAAGACTTACGGTTCAGGACGTCTGCTACCTTATTTTCTATCCTGGCACGGTATTTCAAGATAAAAGTGTATCTTGGATGTATTCAACCCATTTGCCATATCTAGAATTAGCTTCTTTTTAGAATTTAGAAATCTTAGTGTCTTATGATCAGAAAATAAGACAAACTCCTACGGTAGTAAGTAATGTCTCCAATACTTAAGGGCCTGTACTACCGTATAGAATTCCTTATCATAGGTGAAATATCTAAGTTTAGCTTCATTTAGTTTTTCACTAAAGAAAGCTATGTGATGATTTTCTTGGCTTAACACTCCACCTATGCCTACTCCCGACGCATCGCATGCAACCTCAAACACCTTAAAAAAGTCAGAAAGTCTAAGTACGGGTGCATGAGTCATCCTATCCTTAAGCTCTAGAAATGTCTTATTAGCTAACTTAGTCCACTCGAAATTATCCTTTCTAATACAATCTGCGATGGGTGTGACGATGGTGCTAAATCCCCTAATGAATCTCCTATAAAAGGTTGCTAGGCCATGAAAGCTGCAGACATCATGGACATTCATCGGTACCGGCCACTCTAAAATTGACCTTACCTTTTCAGGATCCGCTGAGACACTTTCTGGGGTTACTACAAAACATAGAAAGATAACGTTATACGTTTGAAAGCTCAAAAGAAATCATGACCCACTCAAACAGACCATCTCTAGTCTTAAATATAGTCTTCCACTCATCCTCTGGTCTAATTCTAACCTAATGGTAGCCACTCTTAAGGTCTATTTTGGAAAAGATAGTGGCACCCGCCATCATGTCTAACATATCATCTAGTATGAGGATAGAAAACCTATACTTGATAGTGATTTTATTGATGGCCCTACTGTCCACGCATATTCTTTAGGTACCATCCTTCTTAGGGGTTAAGAGTGCAGGAACTGCACAAGGACTTAAGCTCTTCCTAATAAAACCTTTCCTAAGTAATTCTCCCACTTGTTTCTATAATTCTTGATGCTTAGTTGGGTTTATCCTATAATGGGAAAGGTTTGGAAGGGTGAATCCTGGGATCAGGTCAATGGCGTGTTGGATGTCTTTCAGGGGTGATTACTGATCAGGCAACTCTTCAAGGAAGACATCCTTAAACTCCTCTAGGGTCTCTATTACTTCTGGGGGTTGTTCCTTTTGGACGATTCATGGATATCTTTAGTGATCAAAATCCAAACAAAGTTACCCTCAGTGATGTTCTTTTCTAATTCCTTAGCTTTGATCAGATTAACTCTTGGCTTGCTATCCTTAAGGCTACTAGATCCTTTCTTGATTGGGTCCCTAGGTGGAGCTGGATGCATCACATACTTGTTCCCATTGTATTTAAAAGAGCAAATGTTAGATTGATCAAACAAGGTGGCATCATGATCATAAAACCAAGATCGACCTAATATAATACTACTGACACTCATAGGAAGTATATCGCACTACACCTTTTTCTCATAATTTTTAATTTGATTAGGATTTAGCATCTGAACTTGATTGGGATAGAGGTAGAATCTATCCACGAGACCTTATAGGGACTAGGATGGGAAACTATGGTCAATCCTAATGACTTAACTGCATTGGCAGAGATGACATTGATGCAACTCCCACTATCCACTATGATTTTGAGCACCTTATCTCCTATCTTTACAAAGGTATGTAGGATGTTAATCATACGCCAATCTTTCTGATCCTTAGTTTGGGTCTAGGTCAAAATACATCTAACCACTCATAGTAGATTTTTAGACTCAAATGTTTTCTCCTCCCCATCGTACTCATCTATCAGATGGGTATCATCCTCATAGACTTCTCCCTCATGCTCAACTATGGGCTCGGATTCAGTCTCAGGTAACTCATCTATATGAAGGGATCTGATTGGGCATTGGCTGATCATATGTCCTGGTTTGTTGCACTTAAAGCATACGACCTGGGAGTTGGGACTTCTCTAAACCTCTACAAATTTGCCCTTATCCTCTCTCTGGGGTATAGGGGTACTATTTTGGGGTGGACTCAACTCAGTTTGACTTGTACTGGGTCGGCTAGTGTAGGATCAACTTGGGTAAGTTTAGCGGGGGCCTGAGTATTGGGTAGGCTTGGGATGATAAAGATAGGCCTGAATAGATCTTGGATATGGGCTAGGGCTCTTAGTAGCCTCTAGTATACGATAGGATGGCCTTCTCTGAAAACATTCATAATCCCTAACAACCTGGTAAGCTTCTTCTAGGTCGTGTACCCTTTTCAGGTAGAGTTCTCTTTGAATATCTGCTCTTAGGCCATACCTGAACTTGGATAGGGTAACTTCCTCAGACTAGACGATATTACACCTCATGGCATACACTTAAAATTTAGCAATGTACTCATTCACAGTCTTGCTATCCTGAACTAATCCCTGCCACTAGTCTAATAGGCTCTATCATATGACATGAGCTAAAGCTCTAATTCAATTAAATTCACTTAAGTCTGTATGATAAAACTATCAAATTATGTTCTTTCTTTCTAATTCCTGTGAGTATATTAGAAAAATATAATTTAATATTTTATCCTAATTAATTATAAAAATAAAACAGTGAATCTACTGACATAAAACTTGCCTGTGGGCTAAAGCTCTAATTCAATTAGATTCACTTAAGTCTGTATGATAAAACTATCAAATTATGTTCCTTCTTTCTAATTCCTATGGGTAGATTAGAAAAATATAATTTTATATTTTATCCTAATTAATTATACAAATATAAAAAAGTAAATCTACTGACATAAAACTTGCATGTGGGCTAAAGCTCTAATTCAATTAGATTCACTTAAGCCTATATGATAAATCTATCAAATTATGTTCCTTCTTTTAATTCCTATGGGTAGATTAAAAAATATAATTTGATATTTTATCCTAATTAATTATACAAATATAACAAAAATTTATGTAGGATAAATTTTATTATATCCATATAATTAATTACAATTAATGTCTATTATTTATGTAATTTATTAACTTTTTATATAATTTTATAAATAAGGATACTATGGTTACTCCTTAATTATTCAATTGTATTTATCACCTAGATATAATTTAAATTTTATGCTCAATTATTTCACTTAAGATGCATTCATAATCCACAAAATTTATACACATAAATTATAAATATAATTAAACATAAAAAGGCCAGGCCAACGGCCCAAACGAGCCAGCAGCCCATTATCCTCACCCAATTCCAATAGTTTAATTTAACCAAAAATCTCTCAATCATTTCAAAATTTTTCAGATCAGATGTAATGCGGCTCAGGCTGAGCGCACAGCCCAGCCTGGCCGCTGGCCTAGGCCATTGGGCCAGGCGCCAGGGGCTTGGCTCAGGCATTGGGCCAGCTAGGCCGCTGGGCCAGGCAGCAACAGCCTGGCCCAGGCACTGGGCCAACCAGGCAACTGGGCCAGCGCCAGCCACTTGGCCCAGGTGCTGGGCTGGGCCCAAGCGCCTGGCCCAGCTGGCTGCTGGCCCAGGTTGACAGAATTTTTTTTTTATCCTGTATGGCCACCATGTCTTCCCCATTTCATCCGTCCTCATCCTGTAAGAAGCGCAACTCATCGCACATATCCAAAAAAAAAGTGTAAACAAAGAAGCCCAAAAATGTGTAAGCAAGGAAGCCCACGTTTCCTCTCATGGTAATTTGATCACGAGACATTTGGATTTATCTTTTATTTAAACTATATCCAAAAGGGTGAGCAAACAAATAGGTGCATGCTTCATGACATAGATCTTACTGATGCATCTCTTAAATTTAACTAAATTAAATAAACTGAATATTAAGTGTTTACCAAATCTAATGCCCTTTCAAATGATTCTTGATGACCTATTAACTCTTTCGGTATGCAGGTAGTTAGGTCAAACGCACCCAGATACTACCAGTAGCTTCCCTTATTGGTACGTCCCTAATATCCCTACCGTACGTTCGTTAGGTCAAATAATCCAGGTACTACCAGTAGCTTCCCGTTTGGACTATCCCTGGATGAGAGAAATAGAGACCAAGAATGCATTGCCCCTCTTTATTAAATAAATGATATAATGATTATTTCTCAAGGATTTTATCAGATCCCATGCCATACAAATATGTTGACTTTTTTTTCAGATCAGGGTAATGCTCTTTCATACTTTATGATCTCTTCGAAGCACAGGAATCTTTCCGTTTTATATTTTGTTATGCTTTATCTATCCATCACAGAGGGTGCTTTAAACGGATATGATTGAGAAATATTTATCTTAATCGTGGATTTAAATTTTAAATTCATATAATTTCTTGATATGAAAATATATATAAGATCATCTTAATATTATCTATTATCTAACCGATGAAAAAAAAAAAACCAAGTCTAAGCCAAACAAGACCCACAAATGCGACACCATGCCACTGTTACGAAGCCGTGCATCTAAAATCATAAACAAGAATATACGATGAGCATCTTAAGAGATTCCTTCATATCTATCCGCATTCTAGAATTTGCGTATAAAAGAGCAAGCAACCCAAGGGCCTGTAAACTGGCCGCAAGAACCGAAAGCCGAGAGCAGTCCTCTTGATGCCGTCCTTTTGCGGGCACTGCCCGAAGCCCGGCGGAGAGGGTCCGCGTGCGCGAGTCATTCAGCGCCAGCGACGTCCGATACCTAAAGATTCCACCATGAAACGGCATCATCAGCCTCCCCATACCATCCGTACCTAAAGATTCCACCATGAAACGGCATCATCAGCCTCCCCATCGCGCGCGAGTAATGAGATAGAGGTAGCAGCAAGAGGCCGAGAAGGATATGGCAGAGACGTCGTAGAAGCAGAGGTGGAAGTGGTCGCGCCTGGCAACGCGGTGGCCTTGAGGGGCCAGAGGTGGGACCGTCGTCTTCAGCCAAATGGCGACGATGACACACCGAGGGCACACTCAAAGAGAAGCTCTGCAGTCTTCGAGGGTCCCGGCGTTCCACGCCGTCCGCAATATAATTCGAGCCTGCCCAATCAAATTAAAGATCAGGGAGAGACCCAGCGTCCAATCACACACTGGACAAAAGATTTATTAATTGTAATCCTTTTTTTTTTTGTTTTATGTTTTTATCTTACTCATCATGTGATGAAGTAAAATATCGAAGTAGAATTTTTGCTGTTAATGTCTCGCTGATCTTGGGCTTCTAATGTTGGTGCTTTTATTTGATGCTGCTTGAAAGTACGTGGATTAATTGCTTATTCCATCGCTGCCAATTCATGTCAATTAGACAACCGTATGAGAGAGGTTTTCTAAGTGAGACTACTCTCAAAGTAAATGGCGCAGACAGTCCGTTCATAGATACACCGAGTTTTTTGAGAACACAAGATTATATAACCAAGAGAATTGAATCTTGTAAAAGTGAAGATATTTTGCATCATGAACTTTATAAAACAGTAAATTCTGATTGTAAAAAAAATGATTTATTAATTTGAAATAAAAATTCATGTAATTAATAATAAAATAAAATATTAAATTAAAAAAGTCTGTTTAATAAAGAGAGGCAGTCGGTGCAATTTATCCATATATAATAATAATAATTAAGTGTATCAGTGAAAAAAATAAAGATAATTGAGTAACTTTGTTTCATCTGTCTTTTTTATGCAGGAAGAAGATAAGTATGATTCAGCTATTCTTTAGCAAAACTGTAAAATTTTAAATTTAACATGGGCTATCATTGATTGCATATTTTTATATTTATAAAAAATATATTAAATGTGATTCAGACTAAATGAATAATATAAGTTCTGACTTGTAAAATGTTGGATCTGATATAAAGGTATATAGTATATGGAGGTGTAAGATCTGATCATTTGGACACCTTAATAGGAGGCTCAATAACTATTTAATTTTTCCTAACCCATCCCCATTTTGATTAACCTTTTATATAAAGAGAGTTAGAGAGTTGTGATGTACTTTGGGTAAAATAAAAAATATAAAGGCATTAGGGTTAGATACGATCCCTATTGTGGTTTGAAAAGGTTTAGAAGAAATTAGAGTCATGTGGTTAACCAATTGAAGAAAAAGTATATTAATACTCATATACAAAAATAAAGAAGATATTTAAAATGGTACAAATTATAGAGGGATTAAGTTGATGAGTCATACAATAAAATTATAAGAGAGTAATTAAAAATCAAATAAGAGCTTAAACTTTGGTGTCAATTAATCAATTTGGATTTATGCCATAAGATTGATCATAGAAGCTATTTATCGATTAAGGAGATTGATAGAGAGATATAGAGAAAAAAAAAAGATCATTATATAGTCTTTATTGATTTAGAAAAAGCATATAATAGAGTACCTAAAGAAATAATATGATTAGTTTTAGAAAAAAAAATGGAGTTACCAAATGGTACATAAAATTGATATATATATATATATATATATATATATATATATATAATAATAACTATTGTTAAAATAACAATAGAAGAAATTAGCGAGTTTTTAATTACTATAGGTTTACATCAAAGATCTGCTTTAAGCCCGTGTCTTTTCGCACTAATTATGGATGAATTAATCAAACATATATATTCAAGATGATATACCATGGTATATATTATTTACAGACGATATAGTGTTGAATTATGAAACTATATCTAGAGTAATTGCTAAGCTAGAGATTTGGAGAGAGGCTTTAGAATCTAAAGGTTTCAAGATTAGTAGAACTAAAACTAAATACATGAAATATATTTTTAGAAAAAAATATAAATATAAATGAAGAGACAGTGAAGATGCAAGCCGAGATAGACCAAGGAACGAAATATTTAGGTATTTAGGATCAATTATTCAGTAAAAAGGTAAAATAGGTAAAGATGTAAATTAGAGAGTTAAAGCATGATGAATTAAATGGAGGAGTGCTTCACGAGCATTATACGATCGACACATTTCATTAAAATTAAAAAAAAATTATAAAATTATTATTAGGCCAGTTATATTATATGAAATAGAGTGTTGGGCAATACTAAAATAATATGTGAATAAATTAAGTGTAACAAAAGTGCGTATGTTAAGATAAATATGTGGTAAAACTTTAAAAGATAGAATTAAAAATAAACATATATAAGAAATGATAGGAGTAGTTCTAATTGAAGATAAAATAAGAAAAAATTAATTACATAATTTGGACATATAAAATAAAAACCTTTAAATAATATTTATGTTAGAAAAAATGATCTTTTAATAATATATGATAATGATAGAAATAAAGATAAATAAAAATTAATATAAATAAAAATAATTAAAAAATATAATTATTTATAATTTAAATATTAATTTAGTGCTAAATAGAATCGGAAAGAAAGCATATTCTATCATATCAAATTCATTGCTATCCAAAAATCTAACTGCACCTCATTATTACCTCCTTCTAAAACGCGTACCCAGGGGCGTGCAAGAGCGCGTGGCCATCTGAAACCTTCGCCGTTAAGGAGGCCAGAGTGTGCGTGAGTGCCTCGAATATTCCCATGAATTCAATTCATGCAGTGTCTCGAACCATCTATCATTGAATGCATCGCCAAGAATTTGACTATAAAAAAAGCAAGGCAAGCCAGGCTTCGGAAGCGCGCCGCAAGAACCGAACGCCGGGAGAAGCTATCGATGCCATCCTTTCGCGGACACCGCCACGCCCGGAGTACGCCAGAGAGGGTCCGAGCGAGGCCTTCACTTCCTGCAACGTCCGATACCACGGTACCTAAAGATTCCACCATAAAAGGGCACCCTCTCGGATAATAAGATGGAGGTGGTTAAGATTGTGAGAGAGGAGGGGACGGCGGGGACGCCATGGAATTGCAGGTGGAAGTGGCCGCCTTGCAGCCTAGAGGGCCCAGTGGTGGGACCATCTTCGGCCAAACGATTATGGTGGCACACCAAGGGCATGCTCAATGGAATGCGGAGGGTCACGACAACGTCGAGGCGACCCCAGCCCTTTATCTCAAGGCTGAGAGGGACGTCCAGCAGCCTTGATCTTGAGAGATTGAGGCCACCGGTACCGGCGTTCTGCACCGTTCCCAAAATGTAACAAGCTTGCTAGAGCCATTGAAAAAGACCATGAAGGGACTCGGTGGCCGATCACACACTGGACAAAAGATTTATTAATTGTAATAGTTTTATTTTTGAGCCTGCTTTATAATGTGTAACCCCAGCCAGCCCTTTATCTTAAGGCCGAGAGCGACGTCCAGCAGCCTTGATTTCGAGAGATTGAGGCCATGCATGGGTACCGGCCGCGTTCTGCACCGTTCGCAACACGTAACAAGCTTGCTAGAGCCATTGAAAAAGAACATAGAGGGACTCGGCGGCCGATCACACGGACAAATTAAAAGATTTATTAATTGTAATAGTTGCCACCAAATCATCTTCCTCGAAGCTTAAGGTAAGGTCCGGGGCCCAATGGCCAGTGAGGATAAAGATGAGTACCTTTCGATGCCTTGACCTCGAACTGGAATTCCTTTAAAAAGTCTTATGAACTGATTGTTTCAATGGGGACCCTCGATGTTCAAGTGAGTGGTCTGTAAAATAGTAGTATAACTCTTTCTTTTTTTGGAAGTTAGCTAAGGACTTAGAGAAATTCTTGAAGTTGAAGAAGTTGAAGTCCATCTCTCATCATGAGCGAGAGTTCTTATACTTGATCGGAGGTCCCTCTTACCCCTTTTTGGATAGTTGTTGATTTCGAGATACTTTGTCCTAACATGGGACAGGCGGTAAGGCCAGCAGTGACAAGTGATGTCCGCCCCCTAGCTTGTCAGAATTGGCATGCCACCTCTTTGTCTGATATGGACGGCTACAGCCAGTTGGTGGGCCGTGTCCTGTTAGGTACGGTGCGGCAAACAGTTAGTAGGCCAGGTCTTGTCAAGCTTGCACCATAGTCGGTAGGTGGGACATATGGGGCCGCAGAGAGGTAGTGGGCCGTGTGGTGCTGAGACCGACTCTGGGGTCAGTGCCGGGGCTAACACTGGAGTTGGTCTTGGGACCGACACTAGTCTTGGGGGCCGATACTGGAGCCGGTCTTGGGGGGCCGACGCTGGAGTCGATATTGAGGTCGATGCTGGAGTCGGTCTTAGGACCAATGCTGGAGTCGGTCTTGAGGTCGACGTTGGAGTCGGGCTTGGGACCGATGCTGGAGTCGATCTTGAGGCCGATGCTGGAGTCGATGCTAAGGGCAGATGCGACACGTCGGATTATGATGACTTTAATCGTTTGATTTTGCCTCCATTAGTTAGCCCTTCCGGTTAACTATAACATGGCTTGATCAGCCACATCAGTTGCCCTCCCACTCCTGAGCTCATGCGATCACCTTGCTCACCGAGCAAAAGGAGCATAGACTTTTAATGTCCTTGATTCTCGCCTTTGATTATGGGCACGCGCCTCCTCGAGAGGTCAAATCATTCTCATTTAAAGGGAGCATGGAATGCTGTATCGCCACCGTGCAGAAGGTTCTTTCTCTAAAACTGAAAATATTTTTCTCGGAATCAAGGCCATCTCTATCAGATAAAGTGGTAACCATCATTGCAGTGACATCGCTGGCATCCCATCATTGGCCGCGGATCACGCCTTTGCGCTTCTGATCGAGGCATCTTGCCTCGGGGAATGAGATCGCGCGATGATTGGGGTGCGCCTTTAATAGGAGACCTCCACGTGGTGGATCGAATTAGGTGGAATGATTCGAAAGATAGGCATAAAGGGGGCCGTCCCTATCACCGAGCGTGTATCCAAAGCTTCTTATTTCCTCTGAAACCTGAGTCCTTGGAACCCTTCTCATCTGAAACCTTGTGTTCGCTATCTCTCTCCATATTCCAGGTTAGTTCCTTTGGCCTCTTTGTCTTCTTTTTGATGGCTTCCGATAGAAAGGGCAAGAAACCTGCAATAGCCTCTCCATCCTTATCCTCCTTCGAGGATAGGGTTCCTTTGACCTAGCTACGGGCAGCGGCTGGGATCTTGATCTGAGGCCCTTCGTCGACTGTAGCACCACCGCCACCTATAGCTTAGCTGTTGCCTAGGGTTAGTCGGGCCTCCTCTCTGACCATTACTCCTACCTTGGTGTGGCCAGAGAGGATTACTTCCACCATGACCCCGGCGGACATAGAGTCCCTAAGAGTCACATATAGGATCGTCGGGGATGTCCGACTGTCTGCCCCTGAACCCAGCGATAGGGTGACCTCCAGTCCTTCCGGTGGGATCACCCTGTACGAGGAGTTTCTTAAGGCAGGCCTTCGGCTTTCCCTTCACCCTTTCATTGTTAGCCTACTCCATAGGTATGCCCTGACATCGGCACAATTGATTCTGAACTCTTTTCGATCCATCTATGCCTTCATGGTGCTATATGATTACCTCGATATAGTGGGCCAAGTGTCCTTGTTCCATAGCCTCTACACCCTCCACCGCTAGTCCAACACATCGGGTGGTGGTTATTCACACCTAGACTCGGCCGAGCCCTCAAATTGAACCTTCCTTCGTCCATCAAAGGGTGGAAGATCCGATTTTTCTTTGCACACATTGAGGGGGTGAGGCTAAGTTGGGGGGACCTAAACTTAGAGCTGAATAAGGACTCGGCGGTGATCCCGGAGGACCGGGAGGTATACGAGCAATTACTGTCCTCTAGGTCCCTCTCTGCCGAGAGTTCCTATTGGAGGAGAACCTTCATTATGTAGGTCTAGCCTCAGGCAGTGAGTGCCCGCATTCCTTTTTCTCTCTCTCCTCCCTTTTTTTGGCAAATTGGCTTCTAGCACGTGCAGACATGAGAATATCCACCGACGCCATGAAGAGGGCAGTCAAGAAGAGGAAGAGAGCCACCAGTGATGATGTCGAGAGGTCGAAGAGGAGGCCTCATCCCCAGTCTTCAGCCTATCCTCCACATGAGCGTCAAGCAAACCAGGATCTTGCTTCGTCGATCGATCTCACTGCTGAGTCACCCCCAGAGGAGCTGAGGGGGGAGGTAGTCCAATCGCTAGTGGAGCTTGTCACTTTGGGTATGGAGCTGGCCCCTTCGGTGACCATGCCAACCCCAGAGGGAGGTCCGCCAGCGGGAGAGTAGGCGGGTGAGGAGGGTTCGGCAGCAACAGAGGTGGCAGAGGAGGCCGTCACCCGAGGAAAAGGCTACGAAGAGGTACTGCCCATCTCTGACTCCAACCGGCAACTTCGGTGTCGGCTGGACCACGGAGGCATGCAAGATGAGGGCGATCCCATTGCGGCCGTCCCTCATGAACCATGGCCGCTTGGCAGAGCAGCTGTTGGCCCAGGTGTATTTGTCAGAGCTTCAAGAGGAGCTTCATCGCCAGCGGGCCACAGACTTCTTTCGGGATGCCATCTCGGCTCTACTCTGGGTAAGTGTTCCTTCGTCCCCCTAAATTTTTGTCCCCATATTGTACACTGATGATTGTTTTTTTGTGCAGTCAAGCTCCATGTTGGCTACTCGAGACGTTGCCCTCCAAGCCAACGCGGTCCTCACCCGCACTCGGTGGGATGCCTGCTACCTTGGCCCGAGCCGAGAAGGCTAAGGGTGAGCTGGCATCGGCCCGTGTTGAGCAGGCAGAGGAACTTGAAGAGGCTAGGCATTAGGCAGCAACGGAGCTCGAGCGTGCTTGCATCGCCGAAGCCAAGCTGGAGGACATGGTCATGAGGTTGGACTCGTGCGACCTTTGGCTCCACACTATTACTCTGGAGGTGAAGGCGGCCGAGCTGCGGGCCGATGACACCGAGGCAATTTCCCGAATGGCCGATGCTAGGGCTTTCAACATCGCGACTGAAATGCGTGGGGCAATTACGAAGGCCTCAGAGATGGAGGCAGCAGCACAAACCACCGAGGAGAGGGCGGCTATAGCCGAGAGGAGGGCCACGAAGAAAGTAGGGCACTGCCAGAGCTCTGCTGTCTTTGAAGATGAGCTAGCAGAGGCCTATGTTGGAGTTTACCTACAAGGCGCATCGCGGGCCTCGATGACCTTGAACCTGATAACGATGAGGAGTCAGAGGGGCCGCTGGTAGTGGAGAGATCAGCCGATGATGGGTCTGCCCCAGTCGACGATGGACCGACACCCATCAAGCCATGAAGACTTTGCCTTTTCTCTTTGTTTTGCCTTTGTACCGAGGTCCGACTTGAGTTGGCAATTTTGTAAACTTTTTGGCAATTAATGAAAAATAAATTTTCTTTTGAATCTTTGAGTCTCTTAGCTTTTGTGGCTTTTGTAGCATGTTCTATTGTCCCTCGCTTCATACTTGTGCGAATCGTGACTGGGCTGTGCAATCTGATGGCTGTCGGCCATATGCTCTTGGTTGTTATTGAGTGATGCTGGAGTCGGTCTTAAGGTCAATGTTTGAGGCCGATGCTAGAGTTGGTATTTGAGGCCGACGCTGAAGTCGGTCTTTAAGGCCAACGTTGAAGTCGGTCTTGAGGTGGGATCGAGAGCCCCTTTTGAACTTCTAAGAGTGACCCGAGAGTCTTTGAGACCAAGCTCAGGAGCCTTTTAAATCCTAAAGGGTGACCCAAGAGTCTTTGAGACCAAGCTTGGAAGCCTTTTGAACTCTAGAGGGTGACTAGCGAGTCTTTGAGACCAAGCTCGGGAGCCTTTTGAACCCCGAAGGATGACCCGAGAGTCTTTGAGACCAAGTTCGGGAGCCTTTTGAACCCCATCTTGCATAGCTGACAGGAAGGGATACTCGAACTTATCTTTATTTTAATTAGCTGAGTGTGTACATCATTGATAGTACCGGTAGAGGTTGTCGCATTCCAAGTGCAGGGGATCGGCCTTCCATCTAGTCCTTCGATCTGGTATGCTCTGCGATGAAGCATCTCAGTGATCCGGTAGGGCCCCTCCCAGTTTGGGGATATCTTGGCTCCTTCCGTAGGCTTTGAGACTTTAGCTTGTCTAAGAACCAGGTCCCCGAGGAGAAATGCTTTGAAACGAATGCGGGCATTATAGTACTTTGCAGCTCTTTGGCGGCAGGCAGCCATCTTAAGTTGTGCCCGATCACGTGCCTCCTCGATGAAGTCGAGGTTGGCCTGTAGTTGACTAGGGTTGTCCTCCTCATCGTATGACTCCACGTGGTGGCTGGGGATGTCGATCTCCACGGGGATGATAGCCTCTAACCCAAACACAAGGCTGAAGGGATTCTCTCCAGTGGGAGTTCACAGCATCATGTGAGATGCCTATAGCACATTTGGGAGCTCCTCCATCCACCTCCCTTTGAACTCGTCTAGCCACATTTTTAGCCTTTGAAGGATGGTACAGTTCATAACCTTGGCCGCTCCATTTATTTGCTGATGGCTGATAGAAGTGAATCGCTGGTAAATACCCAGCTCGGTACATAATTTCTTGAAGGGGGCATTGTCGAACTACCGGTGTTGTCAGTGATGAGAGTGTGGGGTAGCCCCAACTAACAGATAATGGATTTTCAAAATAAAGACCTCACCTTGCTCTCGGTGATCTTTGCCAGTGCTTTGGCCTCTGCCCACTTGGTAAAGTGATCGATGGCTTCGAGTAAAAACTTTCGTTGATCAAAGGCTAGGGGGAATGGCCCTAGGATATCCATTCCCCATTGGGTGAAGGGCCATGGAGTTGATAGTGGACTCAGTTGGAAGGTTGGTTGCCGCTGGATGTTGGCGTGTCGCTGACAGCTATCGCACTTTCAAACCAACTCGACGGCATCCTCCTGCATGGTTAGCCAATAGTACCCTTAGCGCAGAGCCTTGTATGCCAGCATGTTACCCCCCAGATGGTTCCCACAAATGCCTTCATGGATCTCATGAAGGATGTAGTCGACGTTTGCAGGGCCAACACATTTAAGGAGGGATAAGAGAAGGATCTTCGATACAGCCACCTGTCCAGCACTAGAAACTTGGAATCTCTCCACTTGAGTAGCTTGGCCTTTGCATGATCAGTGGAAAGGGTGTCATCGATAAGGTAACAGATGTAAGCATCCATCCAGGTAGGTTTCTGGCTGACTGGCAAAGCTTCTTCCACCGCATCGATGCTCGAGACCTCTAGATGCTCCACATACGTCCTCCCTAGAGCCCCGTCCACTGAGGTGGCCAGGCGGGATAAGGCATTGGCTCTGGCATTCTCGCTCCTAGGTATGTAGCTGATGCTAAAATGAGTAAAGAATGAGGTCTGTGATTGGATCTTACTCAGATATCGGGACATGGTGGGCAATCGGGCCTCGTACTCTCTAGTGATTTGTCTAAAGATGAGCTGGAGTTGATGAAGGCTCTGAGGCACTTTACTTTGAGCTTCCTCATGAGCTTTATCCCTGCCAGCAAGGCTTCGTACTCGACTTGGTTGTTGGTAGCTTGGAAGAGAAACCAAAGGGCATACTCTACCACCATCCCCTTCGAACTCGCGAGGATGAGGCCTGCTCTGCTTCCTTGGGAATTCGATGCTCCATCTATATGGAGGATCCAGTCCTCTCCTGCCTCGTCGGGCACAGCATCCAAGGGTGTCGCATAGGGTTCTTCTGACTGTTCTTTGATCCAAGTGTTCTTGATCAGAAATCTGCTAAGACTTGGGACTTCATGGCCAACCTCGATCGGAAGGACTAATCAAACTCCCCCAACTTGACCACCTACTTAGCCAGCCAACCGAAGGTGTTAGAATGAGATAGGATCGCCTTTAGAGGTTGGTCCGTGAGCACCACAATCAACTGTGCTTAGAAATAGGGCCTAAGATGTTAAGCGAAGACTATTAGTGCAAAAATGATCTTCTTCGATCTAGAATATCTGGTCTTCACATCATGAAGCACTTTGCTGGTGTAGTAGATCGGTCTTTGTACTCCATCATGGTCCACATGGACAAGGATGAAGCTGACCGCCTTCGAGGAGGCAGTGAGATAGAGGAAGAGGTCTTCCCCTTCCCTCAGCTTCGATAGCAGTGGCGGGATAGACAAGAATTCCTTCAACCCTTCGAAAGCTTTCTGACACTCTTCCATCCACTCAAAGCCACTTATCTTCCGCAATGCCTTCAAGAAGGGCAGGCATCGCTCGACCAACTTCGACAAGAACCTGCTCAGAGCTGCTATCCTCCCAGTTAGATGTTTTACCTCCTTTTTATTGGTCGGAGGTCTCATGTCGAGGATGGCTTGGATCTTCTCTAGGTTCGCCTCAATCCCTCGTTGGATCATCAAGAATCCCAAGAATTTGCCCACCGTTACCTCGAATACGTACTTGCAGGGTTCAGCCTTATCTGATAGTAGCAAAGGTTGCTAAAGGTCTCTGTTAAGTCAGCAATGTGGTCGGTGATGCGAACCTTTTGGTCAACATGTCATCTATGTACACCTCCATGTTGCACCCGATTTGGCTTTTAAAAACCTTGTTCATCAACCTCTAGTACATGGCCCCTCCATTCTTTAGTCCGAAGAGCATTGCCTTGTAGCAGTAGACACCCTTCTCAGACACAAAGGAAGTAGCTTCCTCGTCTGTCAGGTCCATCCTTATCTGGTTATACCTCGAGAATGCATCCATGAAGCTAAGAAGCTCATGGTCAGACATGGCATCCACCAGTTGGTCAATCCTGGGCAGTGGAAAGCTGTCTTTAGGGCACACCTTGTTGAAGTCAGTGAAGTCAATACAAATCCTTCAACTTTCGTTGGCTATGTGGACCATCACCATGTTGGCCAACCAGTCCGGGTAGTGCACCATCCGGATGTGGCCGACGGTGATCAACTTGTGGACCTCCTCGTCGATGGCTCTCTACCGCTCGAAGGTGAAGCTCCTTTTCTTCTCTCAGACTGGGCAACATTTTGGATCGATGTTGAGCTTATGGTTAATCACCTCCGATGGTATGGCCGACATGTCTGATATTGACCAGGCAAAAATGTTTGAATTAGCCTAAAAAAAGACGAGAAGTTGGTCTCTCGCCTCCATGGGAAGAAGTGCTCTGATCTGGATCGTCTTCACCGGATCCTCCCCCAGTGGGAAGGTTAGCAGATGCTTGATCAGCTCACCCCTCCTATCGAACTCTCTAGGATTGAGCAACTCTGGAGGTGGAATGACCACCTTTTGAGGGCTAGAAGCCGTGCGGTAATAGAGCAGCATCGGGTTCCGCTCCCCATGCATCGTTTCAATTTCTCCACTAGTAGGGAATTTGACGTAACCGCTTGGTGGAGATGATGGCATTCAAGAGATTTAGGTTGGATCGTTTGAGGATGACATTGTAGGCCAGAGGGACTCAAACAACCAAAAACTTCATAAGAACCGTGCTCTGGCATGGCGATGTCCTAGCCATGACCGAAAGAGTAATCTCTCTCTCCATCTTTATGGAATCTCTGGTAAAGCCCACCAAAGGCGTAGTCAGGTTGAAGGGGGTCAGAAGATAAATTCATTCGAACAAAAGCATCGTAAGTGAGAATATCGGCCGAGCTTCCACTATCGATAAGAATCATCTTTACAGGATGCTTAGTGATCGTCATGGACATGACAATGCTATCATCATTAGGATTGTCCACCCCCACTAGGTTCCCTTTAGAAAAGGGGATTACAGTATCTACTCCCTCGTCCCCTTGTGGCCTTTTGGAAGTGTCGCCTGCCCCTAGGAGATCATGGCCATGGTCTTTTCAATCGAGGCATTGTCGATGCGATCTTGGGCGGCCGGAGGTAATGCCTAGCTTCGAGCAGTCGGGGCCCCCTTTGGATGAACTTCCCGAGGTATCCTCGCTGAATGAGCTCCTCGATCATTCTCTTCAAGTGATGATAATCCTCTATGTCGTGGTCATGGTCCCGATGGAAGCAGCGGAAAGGTTCTTATTATGGGGAACTCCCAACTTCCGAGGAGCAAGATGCTGGAGGTATGGCTTACCCTCGATCTTCATTAGGATGTGGGACCTCAGGGCGAGTAGAGGGGTGAGAGGTTCCTCCTTAGGGGCAAAGTTTCGAGGCCGATTATTCGTATCTACTGAAGAATTTTGGCCCAGTAAATAGAAGATATAGTAGTCTGCCAACAGCTCCGTATCTACTGAAGAATTTTAAAGGCACACCAAGCTTGATTTATGAATAAACTTTTGGCCCAGGAATAAAGTTAGTCCATGACCTCAAACTTGGTAAAAGAATTTCTCACTGCAAAGCTGATGCAAACACATCACATAAGCATAAAACATAAAAATAATTTGTTTGAAGTTTTAACACAATCTTTTGCTGAAAGAAAATTAAAGAAAACACAACAACAATGAATGGTATTTAAATATAAAATTCAAACATGATTATTCTATTGCAATATATGATTTTCATCAAGGAAAATAGACAAGTCTATTTTGTCAAAATGATAAAATTTTATTAAATTTAAACAGCTGATATAACCAGTTGAAGACAAAGAATTGAGCTTTGGTTACACTTATTGGTGGCCTTCAGCATATTCCTATACTAATACTTATGAAAATTTGACAAGCATTGCAAAACAATATCACACACTTGAGCTATGCACAGATGGTTACAAAAACTCAAGGCTATAAGATATATTTGGAAGAAAGTCCCTCTTAAAACATAGGCCCTCACTCAGTCTCTGGAAAACCTCAAGGCTGTAAGATATAGAAAGAGGAAAGTTCTTATATTGAAGAAGGGAAGAAAATGAACAAAAAGAGGAAAAAAGGAAACCAACATGTTGGCCATGTCCATATTCACTACAATGCTTCATCATCTTCCTTCCATAACTTCTTCCTCACAATCAGAATCCTCTCTTCACCTGAAGACACAGCAACGATATTTGGCTCTTTTGATTCCACTTCCGATGACCAGAGATCCATTTCAATGGAGTCGAACATCCAAACATAATTTATTACAGGAACTTTCTCTCTGATAATGACAAACAAAAAGGTCGCAGCATTCGGTCCATCTCAATAAGCAGATCCTCCAAACTACAACCTTGCTTCTCTATCTCAGGGAACACAAGCCAGGCATGAAGTAGATCATAGGTGCGTGGGTATGTGGAAAAGGACTCACACCTGCATATGGATAACAAGAAATCATAATTAGAAGCAGCACACACTTATAAAATATATGAATCATAACTTTAATTCTCAATCTAATAATTGGGAAAATGACAGGCATTCAAGAATTTCACATGGATGAAGTTGAAAATGCCCAGACGTAGCTACTTAAAGAACTGATCTCATAGATCTGGTAGACAAGGAATCATGCCTGGAAGCATAATTCAGGTCTCGATACCTCTGACCTGCTTCTTTTGAACAGAAATAACACCACTGTGGTCAAATGCTTTTAGATGTTTCATGAATTTTCCCTTTCTTTGATGAAAACAGCAATGTTTGCATGTGTGCATGTGTATTCTAATATAACACGAAGAAGAATATTGAATGTTGTTACCATAATCAAAATATCCGTTCAGACATGAACAAAATGACAAACAATCCAGAGTTTTTAAGCAATCCTGTAATCAGCTCAGATTTTTTCCCCCTTTTGCCAGTCATATTGAAGGAAGTCTGAGTAAAAGAGAAGTAATTACCTCTACTGAAATCCATAGGTATCGGACCTTCAAAAGTCGATTTCTTTTTTTAATCATTTTAAACTCTAGTATTTCATGATCAAAATTATAGATCCTTGATATAAAAGGCCCTTGTTTATTTCACATAGGTAGAATTGAGGCATCTCTAAGTGAGTCTTCAGCAGTGTTGCATATAGGCTGAATGCATATAGGCACTGTAAATGCATATACACTCACAATTTAGTTTCTTAGAAAATAATCAAGGATAGTAAGCTTTTCGGCTAATTTATCAGGTTGTGAGGAAAAAACTACCATATAAACTATGTTTTTTATTTAATATGAAACAACACAAAATATGTTATCAGTATAATTTTTCTTTCGTGCACAAATTGCAGAAAAAGCAATGTAAATTTAAATACATACCAGTCATGGACAGTCCCAATTAAGCCTCGATCATAGATGATTTTCAGTTTGCTAGATTCATTGACAGAAACAACATTCCTGACCCACACATCTTTATTTATAAGAGATGCTGCAAATCCACCAAGGTTTGCCCTCATATCTAGTACATTTCTAACAGAATCCTTTTCTATCTGAGACTTCGTCTGCTTCCAATACTGCATTACTCTCCAATGCCATATTTTCTGCAAAAAATGATGAACATTAGGATCTGAAAAACAAAAGTGATAGTTCATGATCATTTTAAAACAAAATATCTACTTGTAGCACTAAACCATTCTAGGACTTACATTATCTTCAATATAGTTCTCAGGACTGATACTGGTTTCCTCCAACCAAGGAGGTGGTGCTGTAAGCCTTTGTGGCCATGGAACCAGCTTGCTGCCTTTTGCTCTGTTCATCTCTGCTCCTTTTTTTTTAATTAAGAATAATTATAACATTAAAAATGGCAGGAAACATCACTAGCATAAGCATCTCAAAGTTTTTCTGCAAAAATTTCAACCAGCACCAAGTCCGATGGCATTGAAGTGCTAATGAGTTAGATTGATAACCTCCAGGATAGGTAGTTAGATGGTCCATACCACTAAGCAAAACTAAGGTAGTGTTTGATAGAAAAAATATTATCCATGGATTGGTGTACCAGATAGAGTTTATCCACTGGTTATCCCTAGGGATATCCCTTGGCTATCCCATTGATCATATCAAATGCAAAAAGGTAAATCCATAGGATAACTTTTTTTTTTACTCTTGTTTGGAGGGATAACCAGCTATTCCTGCATTTTCTAGGAAATAAATTGAGGGGATAACCCATGGTTAACCATGGTTAACCATAGATTATCCCTTTGGTTAACTTTATTCCCAGTTATCCCTTATAGTTATGACTTTTCATAATAAGAGGGGATATCTAGGGGATATCCCCTTTTATTTCCTATTTCAAACACTACCTAAAAGAACAAGACGAATAAGATTTTAAAGATATTGGGAACCGGATGCAGACAGTTTCTAGAATCGGAATAACTGTACCCATTATATGTATAAAACAACTCTAAAACAACAAGATGAATGAGAGAACTTTAACAGAGGAGCTCAGCATATTTTTAAAAATCTGATTACTCCTCAAGCAACTAACCTTGGCCAACAAGCATAATCGTTTGGGTTTAGTTCAATTTGCAGCTTAGCCATCTGTTTCCATCAATTCCAGCCTAAAGTATCTAAGAGCAACTTGATGAATGCAAGAATACAAAAAGAGCAAGGATCCAATGCAAAATAGTCTAAAATAAAATTTGATTGAGTTTATTCTTATTATTGAAGTCCTGATGAGGTAGGGCAGTCTCTATTTAAAAGAGAACGATGAAAATTGTCACTATAACAGATCATAACAAAAAGGACAGCTAAGACATTTTTGTTCTTCCTTTTCCTGAGAAAATGAGAGGAGGATACAAAGGTCTACCTTATTTGGTTGGGTGTAAAGGGGGACTGCACCTAGGTGTTTAGCATTATCACTTAAAGACTTTAGCAACTCTGAGATTGGCACCCACAGACAGAGCTAAGACATCAAACTAATCTTTTACATGTTCCAATAAAGTAATATCTTGCAGTTCATTAGAGTCAGTGATGTGCTTTAGATGAGGGATGGCAAAAGTTTTGCATCCTTGCCCTATATTTTCTATACAGAACCAGCCACCACACACAGCTGCATATATGGGCAGCCAAAACCAACATGTATAATGACCACTCAATACTTTGATTGACTATTAAATCATATCCTCTCGATCTTTTACATCCTCATGACAATTATATACACTCTTTCCACATTCTTTTAACTCTTTTGAGTCCATGTTATTTATTACGATTTCTGATATATGTGAAATCACCATCGACTTAATGATCATATCTTACTCGATTCGACTTGAAGTGAAATCCATTATGTATCAAAGTTTTCTTTGCTTAGAGCCACCAACTTTGTTTTTGCTATATTCTTAGACCATTTATCAATAATTGACAATATAAGCTTGTCATCATAGATTGCCAGCAAGTTCAGATTACAAAGTAGGATAAATATTTTTGTGTTTTATCCAAATCTGAAACAGTTTCTTATTGTTCCTAGCTGATTAATCATGGAAATAAAATAACATGACAATAATTTGCAATATATCCATATGTTTATAGTTCGGCACAAAGCATAATTAGGTACAGAGGATAGTACAGGATACCTTGACAAAATGGCATGTAGGTGAGAAACCTCTGGAAGAAAATCTCTTTTAAATAAACAATAGAATCATATGAAGTAACAAGTTGTGCTGAGAAGTGGTAACTCACATTGATGTAAGGATTACCATTATCTTAATTTTTTGTTTCCTTTCTTTTCTGTGGTCATACGCAAGTCCCAAACTTTTCCTACTTTTATCTTCATTGCATGTAACACATCAGGCTGATGGGGCATTCATTTCTATCCGTTGTTAATGCAAGCAATAAAGCTTCCTTCTATGTTTTCAATAGAACCTTATGGGCTTGGGTTTTCTTTGTTGCCAACCCCCTTCCCCTGTCCCCAACTTTCCTTTTCTAAATAAGCCTTGGTACGCTACCAAGCTTAACACAGTATGGTTTGGCATTTGCAGCAATCAATACTCAGTCCATGATAGTAGCGGCAGGGCAATCTTTGATAAAGTTTGCACAAAGAAGAAACTATGATGAGTATCCACATCAACGTCTTGTCTAAGCTCTTGATAGGTAGAGCTGAAATGACATGCAATGATCCAGAGCAAATTTGACACATGTCCATGGAATATGCTAAGCTATGCTAGATATTACATTCCAAAATTCCAAGTACATGTCAATTACAAAAATGTATAAGAGGATATATCGCTTACCCAAGCATATGCATGACATGGTTCTCATTGAGTACGAAAAGAATGAAAGAGCTAATGGCAATGAAGTTCGAAATACTCAATTTCCGAGTTTCAACATGGCATTAACCCATAATTGAGAGCCATAATTTATGTATAAAGAACTTGATTTTTAATTCATGTGATCTTCAAATCCAATGAAAACAACTTTACAACATAGTATATGTCTAGTAAATCTTTTAGAAAAAAACTCTAAATTGAAACTTCTAAATGTAGAGCTTTTAACATCTTTTAATGGAGTTAGAAAGCACTTTTGTAAATTTTATCAAATACTATAAAATCACTTAAAAATAATTTTAGGGCTTTAAAATTTCTTTGGGATCCTTCAAAAGCTTAGTCAAATGAGACCTAAGAGAGATGAAGTGTTGATTAGAAAAAAGTTAATAAATGAAAAGAATTTGTGGCCATTGACAAATGAGGTTCATGTCATTTAATCATACACCAAACCTTTCACCAAAATGTCTTTAGAAAATAGCAACCACTTTTTAAATTTAATTTTATTCTAATCTCTTGAAGAGAGGAGGGAGGCCATCTTTAGCAATAATTTCTCTTGTTTCACTAGAGCTAATTAACTATCAGAATGAATAGCAAAGATGGTGGTGTTCAGAGTTTCCTCCTAAGCTTAATTAATTGGCTATATAAGATGCTTAGAGAGTTAAGTTTTTGAGGCCTTAGGCCCTTTCTTGTTACCAAAACCCAAAAAAAGAGAAAAAAACATTTTCGGATTGAATTGAATTTAGATCAAGCTATAAGGTGGTAGTTAAGTCTTATGCTTATATCCAAACTCAACCTAATCCAACGAACAGTCCTATATTTTTTTATGTGAGCCAACCCCAAGCCTAGCCACTACATTCAAATTTTCTCTTTCTCCTTATGTAGTATTTAATTTGGATTTTTTTTAGAACATTAAATCCTACCAAATTTTAGTTGGATTGGTTATTTGGATATCAGTTTAGCCTTGCTTTTTATTTTTTATTACCCGGACCCATCCTATAAGCTTATTTTTAACACCCAACTCACAAAACCTTGGGTTGAATTGGGTGAACCTTCTTGGTGCATGATTAGCTCAACATCTTACTTAAACCCAATCATGACTGATGAACGAACCACCCAAACAATATCTACTCAACAACGCCCGATAACAACTAGCAAAATTTAAGATAAGCCCCTAGAGTTTTGGAACGGTCACAAACCTAGTTTGAGACACATCCGCATATGGGGGTGTCCAACCCATGTGCTGAAGGAAAAGACTGAAAAGCTAAAATCTCGTTCGCAAGTATGCATGTTTGTAGGGTACCCTAAGGGAATGAAAGAAGGTCTGTTTTATAGTGCTGAAGATAACAAAGTATTTGTGTCGATAAATGCTACATTTCTCGAGTACAACTATATGATAGACTTTAAATCTAGAAGTAAAATAATTCTGAAAGAGTTGCTAGCTGATGAGATCAGTCCCACACTAGCAAAAGTTGTTGAACGATAAAAAGTTGAGACCACTACTCAAGATCAAACACTACCGCTACCATGATGCAGTGGGAAGAAAATAAGATTGCCCATCCGTTATCATCAAGATGGAGAAGCACAAGTTGCAGTCACTAATGGTAGTGATGATGATCCATTGATATACAAGATGTCAATGGAGGATGTTGATCAAGAGAAATGGCAGAAAGCCATGAAGCTTGAAATGGAGTCAATGTACTCCAATTCAGTCTGGAAGCTTGTAGATCTATCAGAAGGCATTAAGCCTATTAGATGTAAATGGATCTATAAAGGAGTCGATGGAAAGTAGAGACTTTTAAGGCTAGGTTGGTGGCAAAGGATTTTACCTAAAAAGGAGTAGACTATAAAAATACTTTTTTGTCAGTAGCCATGCTAAAATCTATTTAGATTCTATTGTTCATTGCTCCTTATTATGATTATGAGATATAGCAAATGGATGTCAAGATGGCATTTTTGAACTGCCATCTTGAAGAGACTATTCATATGGTCCAACCAGAGGGTTTTATGGTTAAAGGCCAAGAGTAGAAAGTCTGCAAATTGCAAAGGTCTATTTATTGGCTTAAGCAAGCTTCTAGATCTTGGAACATCAGATTTAATGAAGCCATAAAATCTTATGATTTTGAACAAAATTTAGGTGAGCCTTGTGTCTATAAGCAAATGAAAGGGAATATAAGTGGTCTTCTTAGTTCTTTATGTGGATGACATTTTACTCATTGGGAATAATGTAGAATCTCTATCCAAAGTAAAGAACTGGCTAGCCATGATTCCAATAAAGGATTTGAGAGAAGCAAGCTACATTCTTGGCATTCAAATTATACAGGATTGTAAGAATAGGCTTTTGGTGTTGTCTCATGCATCGTATATTGATAAGGTGCTTGTTAGATTTGTGATGCAAAACTCCAAGAAAGATAATTTACCTGCTCGACATGGAGTTCATCTTTCTAAAGAGTAGTATCCTAAAACATCGCAAGAGAAGGAAGATATGAGATGGATTACCTATGCTTCAGCAGTTGGCAGTTTGATGCATGCAATGTTGTGTACAAGACATGACATATCTTTACAGTGGGAGTGGTTAGCAAATACCAGTCAAACCCAGGATTGGATCACTGAGTTGCGATCAAGCATATTCTCAAATATCTAAGAAGGATAAGAAACTATATGATGGTATATTCTGGTAGGGATTTGATTCCTGTTGGATATACATATTTTGATTTTTAATTAGATAGAGACTCTCAAAAGTCTACCTCTGGAGCAGTGTTCACTTTGAAAGGAGGAGCTATAATATGGAGAAGCGTTAAGCAAACCTACATTGCTGACTCCATCATGGAGGCTGAATATGTAGCAGCTTGTGAGGCAGTAGCCAATACAAAGGAACCCATAAACCACTGTAAAGGAAAGCATATAGAGAGAAAATTTTATCTTGTGAGAGAGATTAGCAGTAGAGGAGACATTTTAGTTGAGAATATCGCATCTGCGAACAATATAGCTAATCATTTACTAAGATGGCTTGGATTTTGAGCTACATCTTGAAGGGATGAGACTTAGAGATATGTCTCATTTGCTTTAGGGCAAGTGAAAGATTGTTGGGATATGTGCCCATAAACAAATGAGATTTATTATTTTACTAATTAATTTAAAAAAATTAATATTATTTTGCATGCATGTTTTGATGCTTCATAAATATCAAAAATCTCTAGATTATTTTAATGTGACTTTAAATATTGTATATAAGTGTTATATATAGAATAATATTTAAAGTAAAATAATCTAAATCTATCCATAATTATAAATTAAAGTTAGAATCTTTAATTTAAAATTACTAGTGCGGTTCATTACATTCTGAATGAAATGATCTTATCCGGATTGTTGATAATGAGATTATCAAAATGAAAGTGCTTTATATAATTTTATTATATAGGACTGGAACACGATTAATTATGAATCTTAATAAATTTTGTTGTTAAAATAGAGCATTCAAAATTAATCAATTATGGTCATATATGAATCGATCTTAATTCTGAGTAATTAATAAACTTCTATGTATTGTATTATATTTTTTGACATACCGGATAATGACACATAAAGATAGTGTCAAATGTTTGGTATATTAAAAATATAATAACATAAATAACTGAAAATATTATTATACAATATGAAAATCATTCCTTCATAAAGAAGTCAGATGGACGGTTTCCATAAGTGTTCGGGGCTTGAATAATAAGAGTGCTCAATTTATGATTAGATCATAAATATATTATTCATTATAGAATCAATGGTACTTATGGAGAAAGTTAAAGAGGTTAACAAAAAATACCTAGCTTTAATTATGAACAGTTTATGGAGGATTGATTTATATGTAGTGACTATATCAATAAACAATTCAAATCCTTTTAAATATAATTAATTTATAATTTTGAGAGAGCAATTCTAATTTTTTAGTGAAATAATTTAGAATTAATAATTTTGATATTTTAATTAAGGTGTTAATTAAATATCAAAATTATTAAAGCTTAAAATTATAATGTCCATAGTTCCTCTGAACAGCTCCACTAAATTATGTAAACTTTATGATATATTAGGTTGAATTATTAATTTAAAATCAAGAATTCTAAATTAATTTTCACACAGAAATTAATTGGATTAATTTTTATTTTAAATAATATAATTATTTAAAATAAATTTAAAATTATTTTAAATTAAAAAATTATATGATGTGCTAACACATCGTAGGCACGTTTCATAAGGAAGGTTCATATGAAAGTTATTTTATTGTTGAAGAAATATATAGAATCGTGCAAGAGCTTTTCTATCTTCTGTATCATTCCACGATAAAGAAATTAAAAGAAACCAACGATGGTTATTGGATAGAGATATGGGATTGTGAAAAAAAAAATTTCTCTCTCACATCACCCCACTTTAAAGTATCTTCAAGAGTTGAAAGTTATCTTAACTTTTAATTAATTAATTAATTAATTAAAAAGGGATGGTAGTTATTATTTTGATAAAATATAAGATTTATGAGAGAAAAATAATGTAGGATGATTTTTATCAGCCATAGAGAGTTTTCTTCCTCATCTTCACTTTGTCTCAAGAGTTAAGAATATAAAGTGACTAAAAAAACTCAGTTGCGTGATCTCAACCCAAATCAAAAATGTCCATTCGTTTGTGTTCATCATAATTTGGAGAACGTTTGGAAAGATCTATGGTGATCGAAAGGATTTGATGATTCCAAGGTAGTGTTGGCGGAGTTCAAGAGATTCGATGAAAGGTCAATTCTTAATCTCCTTATTATTTTTATTATTAAATTAATATGGATATAGATCGTCAAATAATTTTTTTAAATATGCAATTTGATCCTTATTTAGCTTCCGCAAATATCTCAAAATTAGTTTGAAATAACCAGCAGTAACAAGCTTGCTAGAGTCATTGAAAAAGACCATGGTGGGACTCGGTTATTAATTGTAATAGTTTTATTTTTGAGCTTGCTTTATGTGTAACCTAAGCCAGCCCTTTATCTTAAGGCCGAGAGCGACATCCAACAGCCTTGATTTTGAGAGATCGAGGCCATGGGTACCGGCGTTCAGCACCATTCGCAACAGTAACAAGCTTTCTAGAGCCATTGACAAAGAACATGGAGGGACTTGGCGGCCGATCACACATCGGACAAAAGATTTATTAATTGTAATAGTTTTATTTTTTGAGCTTGCTTTAGTGCAACCCAAGCCCTTTCATTCAAGGCTGAGAGCAACGTCCGGCAAATTGTAATAGCTTTTTTTTTTTATTTGTGAGTTTGATTTATGCACTACTAAAATTTAATGTTTCAAATGAGAAACAAAATTTGTTGATGAAAGTAAAAAAAAATTGGTGATGAGTACCAAAATGCACTCAGAAATCCCTTGGTAATCGATTCATCAAGAAATTTTTTTGTTAAAAATTGGATTCTCAACTAGCTAATTACGGAACGAGCACCTTACCATTGCACCAATGTGCTGACTGTTCAACCATTTAATAGAGGCATAAAAGACTAAAGAGTTAAAAGGCTAGCGCTAGACCAATCTAAAATAAGATATAGTTGGTACAAATTTTAAATTAATAAAAAAATTCTAAGAAAAAATTCTTCTTTGATATCATTTTTTTATTTTTAAAAATATCTTACCAGCACTAAGGGAAGAATTAATCCCTCTAAGAGACCAAACTTTTCTTATAAATCCTTTGCTAAAAATTATTTAAATAATCACTCACTAATCCCTTACATATTACCAAGGGATTTCCAAGGAAATTATCAAGAAAAAAATATTCCTAGCAAATCCCTTAGAGATTCCTTACTGAAACTAAATTTTGAATGTAATTTAAAATCCCTTGAAAATCCCTTTCTAGTCCCTTGGTAATTTTCTAAGTGGCATATCCTTTAGTGATATTCCTTGGTGACAGGCTGATTTCTGATAGTGATATTTTTTTATTATTCATCAGGTCGTGATGAAGTAAAATATTGAAGTATAATATTAGTTGTTTATATCTGGCTGATCTTCTAATGGATGTGCTTAAAAGTTTGCGGATTAATCGCTTATTCCACCACTATTGTCTTAAGAGATTTTTAAACAAAATTACTCTCGAAAATGGTGTCGATGAGTACTAATTATAAATCCAATTAAAAAAAATTAATCATGCAATTTAAATTCTAATTTTTACAAATCATAATGGTCAACATCTTAAAATAAAATTATTTTTATAATAAATCTTAAATGAAAAAAAGTATATCTTGATCCATTAAGAAATTGTATAGGATTGATCAATTACGAAGGGATTGAATTTCTTTCTTTCTTTCTTTCTTTCTTTCTTTTCCTTATTCGTTTTTGATGATAAAAGCATGCTATATATATGGAGAGGGAGGATCAATCTAATATTATATTAAATCTTTTCACATCTTCCTATATGACGAGAGAGGACTAATCTGATAATACATTAAATCTCTCTTCTCATCTTTCTATAAAAAATATTATAAAAAATAACTTTCAAAAAAAAAATTAATAAAAAAAATTAGTTATTATATTTATTAAATCATAATTATTATTTAAAATAAATAAATAATAAAATTATTTATAAGTTAACGTGGGCCACAAAAGAAAAAAAAACTAAAACTAATCTGTTCATGGGCAGAACGTGTCCTCATTTTTTTGAGTGCAGAAGATTATAACCAAGAGAAGCAGGTTAAGGTTGAAATTATAAAATATACATACTCCATGATTTATCAATCTGAAATAAAAATTCATTAGCTAATAGTAAAATAAAAAAAAATTTATGAGGCCTAATCTAATCTCAAAGAGCCAATCCCAAGCTTAGCCACTACATTCAAAAAAAAAAAACTAAAACTTATGTAGTATTTAATTTGGATTTTTATTTTTTTAGAACATTAAAGCCTACCAAATTTTAGTTGAGTTGGTTATTTGGATATCAGTTTAGACTGGCTTTTTATTTTTGATTACCCGGACCCATCCTATAAGCTTATTTTTAACACCCAACTCACAAAACCTTGGGTTGAATTGGGTGAACGTTCTTGGTGCATGATTAGCTCAACATCTTACTTAAACCCAATCAAGACCAGCGAACGAACCACCCAAATAATATCTACTCAACAGCGCCCGGCAAGAACTAGCAAAATTTAAGATAAGCTCCTAAAACAACAGTTAAAATTAGTTGGACGCAAATAGATCACTATAATACTCATACTTACATCACAAAAAAATATCAATGCCTGTCCCCATGATAAGAAAAAGATATAAAGAGAGGTAAGCAAACGATACCCACATTCCTGTGGGAATCCAAAAGAACCAATGCAAACTAAGAGAAAACCAAATGCTGTCTAAGCCAAACAAGACCCACAAATGCATCTAAAATCATGAACGAGAATATACGATCAGCATCTAAGAGATTCCACCATATCAAATTCATATCTATCCGCATTCTAGAATGCTCGCCAGGGTGCGCAAAAACGCGTGGCCATCTGAAACCTTTGCCGCTAAGGACATACGATAGCGCGTGACAATAAAATCTAACTGCAATGCAACTCAATATTATTACCTCCAAGGCGTATCCAGGGGCGTGCAAGAGCTCGTGGCCATCTGAAACCTTCGCCACTAAGGAGGCCAGTGTCTCGAATTTTCCCATGAATTCAATTCATGCAGTGTCTCGAACCATCTACCCCATTGAATGCATTGCCTATAAAAAAAAGCAAGCAAGCAAGCCAGCCTTCGAAAGCGCGCCGTAAGAACCGAGAGCCGAGAGAAGCTCTCGATGCCGTCCTTTCGCGGACACCGCCACGGCCGGAGTATGCCGGAGAGGGTCCGAGCGAGGCCTTCACTTACTGCAACGTCCGATACCACCCGTACCTAAAGATTCCACCATAAAAGGGCACCCTCTCGGGCTCCGCACCACCTACCGGAAATAAGATGGAGGTGGTTAAGATTGTGAGAGGAGGAAGGTATGGCGGGGACGCCATGGAATTGCAGGTGGAAGTGGCCGCCTTGCAGCCTAGAGGGCCCAGCGGTGGGACCATCTTCGGCCAAACGATTATAAAGGCACATGAAGGGCATGCTCAATGGAATGCGGAGGGTGACGACAACGTCGAGGCTGAGAACGATGTCCAGCAGCGTTGATCTGGACAGATCGAGGCCACCGGTACCGGCGTTCTGGATCGTTCCCAACATGCAACAGGCTTGCTAGAGCATGGAGGGACTCAGCGGCCGATCACACACCGGACAAAAGATTTATTAATTATAATAATTTTATATTTTGGGCTTGCTTTAGTGTAACCCAGCACTTTAATTCAAGGCTGAGAGCAACATCCAGCAACTCTGATCTTTTTTTTTTTTCCGAGTTTGTTTTATGTTTTTTTATTAATCATCAGGTGTGATGAAGTAAAATATTGAAGTATAATTTCAGTTGTTTATATGCGGCTGATCTACGTAGGTACTTTAAAGTCTGCGGATTAATTGCTCATTCATTTGCTACTATCTTAAGAGATTTTTAATCGAGACTACTCTTGAAAATAGTGAAAATAAGTACTAATTATAAATTTAATTAAAAAAATTTTAATCATGCAATTCAAATTAAAATTTTAATTTATATAAATCATAATGGTTAATATCTTAAAATATAATAAATTTTATAATAAATTTTATATATATATATATATATATATATATATCTTGATCCATTAAGAAACTGTATAGGGATTGATCAATTACAAAGGGATTGAATTTTTTATTTATTTATTTTTTATGATAAAAGTAGGCTATATATATATATATATATATATATATATATGGTGAGAGAGGATCAATCTAATGATATGTTAAATCTTTTCTTATATTTCTATATGGAGATAAAGGAGATAATACGTTAAATCTTTCTTCTCATCTTTTTATCAAAAATGTAGTTATTAAAAAATAACTTTTTTAAAAATAAATCAATAAAAAATTAGTTATTATTTTTATTAAATCATAATTATTATTTAAAATAAATAAATGATAAATTATTTTTATGTCTACATGGGCCACAAAAAAAAAACTAAAACTAAAACTAACCTATATTGGATAGGCCGTGTCCTCATTTTTTTTAGTGCAGAAGATTATAGCCATGAGAAGCTGGTTAAGGTTGATATTATAAATTATACATACTCCATGATTTATCAATCTGAAATAAAAATTCATTAGCTAATAGTAAAATAAAATATTAAAATTTAAAAAAGGGAGGTTGTTTAATAAAGAGAGGTAGCCAATCCAACTTATCCATATACATTATAGCAGAAAAAAAATAACTAATATATATTATAATTTCATCATTATGTTCATTTAAATTTTTTTTAATCATTATGGTCGTTACTAATATTTACTATGAATTTATTTTTTTAATTATTCATCCATTTCATTTTACTACTTTCAACATTAGCTTATGTTTTGATGTGACAGCCACTCAATTGAGAAATGTTGATCATTCAAAAGCAAAGTGCAGCAGCTGATAGATCTTGAGTTGCTGAGGATCAAGAGAAAAAGCATTATATTTATTATTTATATTATATATATATATATTATTATTTAATATTGTTATATAATATTATGATTATACATGTTGTAATTGCACATGTGTATCTACAATAAAAAATTAAAGATGATGAAGTAACTCTGTTTGACCTGTCTATCTTATTTATGAAAAATATAAATCAGCAGTGCACGTAATCATGTTGAATTCCAGTATACAAATAAGAAATCCGTTAACCAACCAACCTAAACAAACAGTACATGCAATATTTGTATCCAATTTGGGATCAAAAACTCCATTTGTCTTGGAAACAAGAAAACCATCTCGACTTCTAATCATGTTTTCTGCCATAGATTGTCACAAGGACATCAAATGTTCGTATTCACGAGATGAATTAGGTGGAGAGAGAGAGGGGGGGGGGCTAATATAAAGTAGAAGAGCGATATGCAATTATGGGCTCTAAAGTGCCATAGACAATCCTCTGATGGAGGAAGCACTCGAGCCTCATAAAAGATGGCATTAAAATAAAATCTATGACATATTTGAAAGAACGCAACTCTTTAGTTCCATGAAACTTGTCTAAAATACTCTTTAAGAAGCTAAAAGAGAGATCAATTGGCATCACATAATTGACTTTACATAATACATCAAGTCCAGTAAATAGAAGATATAGTACTCTGCCAACAGCTCCATGTCTACTGAAGAATTTTAGAGGCACACCAAGCTTGATTTATGAATAAAATTTTGGCCCAGGAATAAAGTTAGTCCATGACCTCAAACTTGGCAAAAGAATTTCTCACTGCAAAGCTGATGCAAACACATCACATAAACATATAACATAAAAAGAATTTGTTTGAAGTTTTAACACAGTCTTTTGCTGAAAAAAAAAAAATTAAAGGAAACACAACAACAATGAATGGTATTTAAATATAAAACTCAAACATGATTATTCTGTTGCAATATAAGATTTTCATCATGGAAAACAGACAAGTCTATTTTGTCAAAATGATAAAATTTCATTAAATTTAAACTGCTGATATAACCAGTTGAAGACAAAGAATTGAGCTTTGGTTACACTTATTGGTGGCCTTCAGCAAATTCCTATACTAATAATTATGAAAATTTGACAAGCATTGCAAAAGAATATCACACACTTGAGCTATGCACATATGGTTACAAAACCTCGAGGCTGTAAGATATATAGGGAAGAAAGTCCCTCTTAAAACATAGGACCTCACTCAGTCTATGGAAACCTCAAGGGTGTAAGATATAGAAAGAAGAAACTTCTTATATTGAAGAAGGGAAGAAAATGAACAAAAAGGAAAGGGGAAACCAACATGTTGGCCATGTCCATATTCACTACAATGTTTCATCATCCTCCTTCCATAACTTCTTCCTCACAATCAGAACCCTCTCTTCACCTGAAGACAAAGCAACGATTTTTGGTTCTTTTGGTTCCACTTCCGATGACCAGATATCCCATTTCAATGCAGTCAAGAACATACGAACATAATTTATTACAGGAACTTTCTCTCTGATAATGACAAAACGAAAAGGCTGCAGCGTTTGGTCCATCTCAATAAGCAGATCCTCCAAACTACGACCTTGCTTCTCTATCTCAAAGAACACAAGCTAGGCATGAAGTAGATCATAGGTGCGTGGGTATGTGGAAAAGGACTCACACCTGCATATGGATAACAAGAAATCATAATTAGAAACAGCACACACTTATAAAATATATGAATCATAACTTGAATTCTCAATCTAATAACTGGGAAAACGACACAGGCATTCAAGAATTCCACATGGATGAAGTTGAAAATGCCCAGACTGTAGCTACTTAATGAACTGATCTCATAGATCTGGCAGACAAGGAATCATGCCTGGAAGCATAATTCAGGCCTCGATACCTCTGACACCTGGTTCTTTTGAACATAAATAACACCTCTGTGGTCAAATGCTTTCAGATGTTTCATGAATTTTCCCTTTCTTTGATGAAAACAACAATGTTTGCTTGTGTGCATGTGTATTCCAATATATCACGAAGAAGAATATTGAATGTTATTACACTAAGCAAAATATCCGTTCAGACAAGAACAAAATGACTAACAATCCAGAGTTTTTAAACAATCTTGTAATCAGCTCAGATTTTTTCCCCCTTTTCCAGTCATATTGAAGGAAGTTTGAGTAAAAGAGAAGTAATTACCTCTACTAAAATCCATAGGTATCGGACCTTCAAAAGCCGATTTATTGTTTTTAAGCATTTTAAACTCTAGTATTTCATGATCAAAATTATAGATCCTTGATATAAAAGGCCCTTGCTTATTTCACATTGTTGCTGCTGATTTTCGTTCTCCGACTTGGGAACGAGGTCGATCGGGATCCGAACGATGATCTCGCGGTTGATGAACCTGCAAGACAAGTCCTCGCATAGGAATCATAGAAGGTGATCCTTGTGAAAGACCCTCTGATACCAAAGTCAGTAAAAATTGATATAGGACTGATATCGCATGCAAGTGGATTTTAGAGGATTTATGATTTTCAGTTGATTAGTTTTTTGAAGTAAGGGCTTAAGAGAGATTCAGAAAAACTCACAGTAATTTTTAGTATGCGAAACAGTTTCACAAAAAAATTGAGGACCGTCGAGGCTAAGAAGCCTCGGTAGGGCTTGCTCTCTCACAATAAAGCTACTAGCATATTAGAGGGGGTGTACCTGATAGGATAAGGAGATTAAAATGCTGAAGGGGTTACTTTGCCTGGCAGATGTGCCCTGGATGACTAAGCCCCGAGCCCATGGATCTGCGGCTAAGTATCTACTAACCTGGATGGCAATCAACTTGAATCCTGAATTCACGGTTACTAAGGGACATGCAAGAACACCATCCAAGGGTTAAAGAACAAGAGAGAAAAGTCAGATTAGAGGCAAAGAGGCAAGAAAGAAGTAGAGAAGGAGGGGTGGCCAAGAGGCTCTTAGGTGTCCACTAGAGGAAAACAAGGGTGGCAGCTAGGGTTTCTCCTGGAGACTGGGATGTTGGCACGCGCAGGAGAATGGAATCAAGAGCACTAGAGAACCAAATAATAAAACTCACAATAACTCAAAATTGGATTGATTGATTAATAATTAAAAGATGCACAATTCATACAAGAGGGTCTCTTTTATAGAGCAAGAGACTTAGTGCCCAAGTAAATATAGATATGAAAAGAAAAGGGATGCCCACTTTCTTCCTAAAGTGTGGATTAGATTATATAGAAAAAAAAACTTTATGCCATACAAAGCCCTTTCAGAAAGGTAATTTATGGGCGGCAATAAGGGGCATCCCTTTGCTGCTTCTTTGGGCTAAAATTCTTCCAAACAGGGTTGCATGAATTGGGGAATTGAGGCTTATCATGTTGACTTGCTTGCTCTGCTAGGTGGCGTGTGGAATGCTTATTGTTTCGGACTGAAATTCTTCCCAATAGGGTTGCATGATTTGGGGGATTGAGGCTTATCTTGTTGACCTGCTTGCTCTGCTGGATGGTGTGTGGAATGCTTGTGCTGGAGGGTGGCAGGTGTGTGGCTGGCATGTGACTTCTTATGTAGGTGTGGCATCAACTTGAATTTAGTAGCTGCTCTGTTTGACTGTGATGGCCTTGTCTTCTGCTCCAATACTGGTGTCTCCTCTTATAAGCTAAATAAACTTAATACAATATCAACTGGACTGAACATGACACATATAAGACCAACTGGACTGGACTGGACTCAAGACCCAAGCTCATAATGAGCTGACTCAATATGACCCCAACCCTAATAACGAGTACCAACTCAAAAGATAGGACTCAAATGCCCAAACAAAAATAAAATTGAACCTAAAATAAAATAAAATAAAATAAACCTATTTTTCAACTGAATCAAACCCTACAAACCTAATCAGATATCCACAGAAGATTAAGAATTCTCTATCTGATCCTGGTTCTCGCACCAATTCTTCCAGGATGGGAGGCAATCGATCCCATTGATTATGGGTTTCTCTGGCTCTGGTAGCTCTCTGGGAGGTCTGGGTCAAGGCATTGCAAGTCCTCTCGAGTAATCCATGAATCATTGAATTCGAGGTGACTCTGCCATCGGACCAGGTAGCATTGGTAACTGCGGTTCCGGATCGTAATGGCTTGATCGTCCAGAATACACTCAATCTACTCTTCTCGCTCAGGTAAAATTGTTGGTGGATACTCCTGGATAGGTTCGCTCATGAAAGGAGGACTAGGTCCAAAGTACTCACTAGGAATCGTTGCTGGTTCCTTATACTCTATTAGGTCTGCAATATTGAAGGTAGAGCTAATGCCCTAATCCGAAGGCAGATCTAGTACATAGGCATTGGGTCCTACCTTCTCTCACTTTAAAGGGGCTAGTTCTGAGAGCGTGAAGTTTCTTAATAGT
>UESW01001601.1:304144-338091 GCA_900491605.1 Calamus simplicifolius | reverse complement strand
GGAAACTGTTCAGGCCTAAGCCTAACAATGACAGAATCCCCTACACCGAACTCTTTGGCTCTTCTTCGGGAGTTAGCCAGTCTTTTATAAGTTCCATTACTTAGATTTATTTTATGGCTAATGTCCTTATGTAAGTCTCTGATATGCTGTGCAAATGCCTGTGCGGACTCTGAGACTCGTGTGTGGGAGGTAAAGGAATTAAATCAAGTGAACGATTAGGCTTATACCCATGGACTATCTCAAATGGACTCTTGCCCGTAGACCTGTTCACTGAGCTGTTGTAGGCAAACTCTGCATGAGATAGCAATAGATCCCACGTCCCTAGGTGTTCACCTACAAGGCACCTAAGAAGGTTTTCTAGACTACGGTTCACCACTTCAGTTTGTCCATCCGTTTGAAGTTGAAAGGCTATAGAAAAATTAAGTTTGGTCCCTAACAGATGCCATAGCATTTTTTAAAAGTAGCTGGTGAACCTAACATCTCTATCAGAAATAATGGTCTTAGGTAGGCAATGGAGCTTGACCACACTGTCTAAGAAAAGTTGGGCTACCCTAGATGCGTTAAAGGTTTGCGAACAAGGGATGAAGTGTGCCATCTTAAAACCTATCGACCACTACAAAGATGGAGTCGTGCTTCTTCTGGGTCTTAGGTAATCCTAGAATGAAGTCCATACTGAGGTCTTGCCAAGGACGATCAAGCACTAGCAAAGGCCGATGTTCTGCTTCTGCTATTTTGCAATGGCACAAGTTTGACATCGGGCTACTATCAGGACAATGAGCCTTTTTAATTCTGGCCAGTAAAATTGGTCCTCTATCGCTAGAATAGTCTTATCTCTTCCAAAATGACCAGCTAATCCCAGCGTGCGTTTTCCAGACTAGGAACTCTCTAAGTGACGTCCTAGGATACAAAGTCTATTGCCACAAAAAGGTAATTATCCTGGATGGTATAATCTCCACTGGTACTGGATAGTCCTAGCCGAAGGATCTTATGAATTTCATCAAAGTCAGGGTAGGATTCATACTCATCTTTTATTTGGTTGAACCCTATAACTTCGGTGCTAACAGTACTCAACAACAAAGACTTACGGCTTAGGGCATTTGCTACCTTATTTTCTACCCCGACATGGTGTTTCAAGACAAAAGTGTATGCATGAATGTATTCAACCCATTTGTTGTGCCTAGAATTGAGCTTCTTTTGGGAGTTCAGAAATTGGAGTGCCTCATGATCAGAAAATAAAATAAACTCTTGCGACAGTAAGTAATGTCTAATACTTAAGGGCCTGTACTACCGCATAGAATTTCTTATCATGGATAAATATCTAAGTTTAGCTTCATTTAGTTTTTCACTAAAGAAAGCTATGGATGATTTTTTTGGCTTAACACTCCACCTATGCCTACTCCGACGCGTCGCATGCAACCTCAAACACCTTAGAAAAGTCTGGAAGTCTAAGTACGGGTGCATGAGTCATCCTATCCTTAAGCTCTAGGAAGGCCTTATTAGCTGACTTAGTCCATTCGAAATTACCCTTCCTAATACAATCAGTGATGGGTGCGACGATGGTGCTAAATCCCCTAATGAATCTCCTGTAAAAGGTTGCTAGGCCATGGAAGCTGCAAACATCGTGGACATTCATGGGTACTGGCCACTCTATGATTGACCTAACCTTTTCAGGATCCGCTAAGACACCTTCTGGGGTTACCATAAAATCTAGAAAGATAACCCTATGCATCATGAAATCACACTTCTTAAGGTTTGCATAAAGGCTATTCTCTCTAAGGGTCTGACAGATTAATCTGAGATGGTTAAGATGGTCCTCTTTGGTCTTGCTATAAATTAATATATCGTCAAATTAGACCACTAAGAATTTTCTCGTGTACTCTTTCAGGACCTGGGTCATGATTCTCATGAATGTACTAGGTGCGTTTGAAAGCCCAAAAGGCATCATAACCCATTCAAACAGACCATCTCTAGTCTTAAATGCAGTCTTCCACTCATCCTCTAGTCTAATTCTAACCTGATGGTAACCACTCTTAAGGTCTATCTTGAAAAGATGGTGGCACCCGCCATCATGTCTAACATGTCATCTAATCTGGAGATAGGAAACCTATAATTGATAGTGATTTTGTTGATGGCCCTACTATCCATGCACATTCTCAAGGTACCATCCTTCTTAGGGGTTAAGAGTACAAAAACTGCACAAGGGCTTAAGCTCTCCCTAATGAATCCTTTCCTAAGTAATTCTTCCACTTGTTTCTGTAGTTCTTGATGCTCAGTGGGGTTCATCCTATAATGGGAAAGGTTTGGGAGGATGAATTCTGGGATCAGGTCAATGGCGTGTTGGATGTCTCTCAGGCGTGGTAACTGATCAGGCAACTTTTCAGGGAAGACATCCTTAAATTCCTCTAGGGTCTCAATTACTTCAGTGGGTTGTTCCTTTTGGACTGATTCATGGATCTCTTTAGTGGTTAAAATCCAAATAAAGTTACCCTATGTGATGTCCTTTTCTAATTCCTTAGCTTTAATCAGATTAACTCTTGGCTTGCTATCCTTAAGGCTACTAGATCCTTTCTTGATTGGGTCCCTAGGTGGAACTGGATGTATTACATACGTGTTTCCATTGTGTTTAAAAGAGCAGATGTTGGATCGACCAAACAAGGTGGCATCGTGATCATAAATCCAAGGTCGACCTAATATAATACTACTGACACCCATAGGAAGTACATTGCACCAAACCTTTTCCTCATAATTTTGAAATTTGATTAGGATTTGGCATCTGGACTTGATTGGGATAGAGGTGGAATCTACCCACGAGACCTTATAGGGACTAGGATGGGGAAATGTGGTCAATCCTAATGACTTAACTGTATTGGCAGAGACGGCATTGACGCAACTCCAGCTATCCACTATGATCTTGAGCACCTTATCTCCTATCTTGACAAAGGTCTATAAGATGTTAGTCCTATGCCAATCTTCCTGGTCCTTAGTTTGGGTCTGGGTCAAGATACATCTAACCACTCCTAGTAGATTTTCAGACTCAAATGTTTTCTCCTCCCCATCGTACTCATCTATCAGATGGGTATCAGCCTCGTAGACTTCTCCCTCAGGCTCAACTATGGGCTCGGATTCAGTCTCAGGTAACTCATCTATATGAAGGGATATGACTGAGCATTGGCTAATTATATGTCCTGGTTTGTTGCACTTAAAGCATATGACCTAGGAGTTAGAACTTCTCTGGACCTCTACAGATTTTCCCTTATCCTCTCTCTGGGGTATAGAGGTACTATTCTGGGGTCAACTCAACTCGGTTCGGCTTGTATTGATCGGCTAGTGTAGGGTCGACTCGGGTAAGTCTGCAGAGGCCTGAGTACTGGGTAGGCATGGGATGACTAACATAGGCCTGGCTAGATCCTGGATATGGGCTAGGGCTCTTGGTAGCCTCTGATCTACAATAGGTGGCCCTCTCTGAAAATGTTCATAATCCCTAGCAACTTGGTAAGCTTCTTCTAAATCATGTACCCTTCTTAGGTAGAGTTCTCTTGAATATCTGCTCTTAGGCCATACCTAAACTTGGATAGGGTGACTTCCTCAGATTGAACGATATTATACCTCATGGTATACTCTTGGAATGTAGCAATGTATTCATTCACAGTTTTGCTACCCTGAATTAATCCCTTCCACTGGTCCAATAGGCTTTGGTCATACGATGTGGGGACATAATTGGACCGAAGTCTAGCCTTCATGACACGCCAGGTGACTATGGGGTCCCTACCCTCTAATGCTTGCCTTCGCTCTATAATGGCCCAGTATAACCTAGCCTGTCTTACTAACTTGAGCTTGGCAAATCTAAACTTACGCTCCTCAGACATGTCGTACCAGTCAAAGTACTGGTCCATCTCTTCCTCCCAGTCTATATAGTCCTTAGGGTCCATAGAGCCATCAAAAGTAGGTGCTTCAAGTCTGACACTTATAAGGGCTCTTTCTTTTTGGTCTACTGCCTCATGATTGGGTCTTCTAGGAGGACATCTAGGACTGGATCAGGTCGAGGTGGTCTCCTAGGCCCATCCCCAAAGTGAGGATCATGATGTGGAGGTCCCCTAGGGTTTGGCCTTATGTGGAGGTCAGGCTGTTGGACTCTCCTAGGATGAGGTGGGGTCTCATGATCAGACTCAATGTGGGCCTCACGGGCTTCTTCTAGGACGCCTAACCTAGTTTCGACTTGATCAAACCTGGACCCTAATCTAGCCTCAGATTGCTTGATGTCATAGTTCATTCGGGCTAGTTGTTCAGTGATGATCCTTAAGTGATTCTCAATGTTTTGATTAGCCATGGGTTCAGCCTGTAATGGAGGTGGTGACGGGCAAAAAAATGCTCCTGATCTAGTGCACATGCAAGCACAATCAAGCATACAAGACTTAGACTAACTCGGACTAGGGTATGCTAAACCTAGTCATCCAGAGTAAAGGATTGGCTTAATGCAAGCCAATCTAACAGTAACTCTTCAATTGGCTAGTTGGGACAAGTGGGAGGGGGGGCTCATCCCTCAAATTGCAGGTGCCTAATTAGAATAACCCCAACACTTTGCTTAAGTCGTTTGACATTTGACCTCCCTTCTAGACATCAATTTTAGAGCACACGCCAGATTGATTTATACTAGTCTCCTTCAGTACACTAGACCGACTGTTGGTGCCCCTAGTCCTCTAGGGCAAATGTTAATTAAGTTGCTACTCAGTTTTAGATTAGAGGCTTGGGATCGAAATGCACGGGTGATTATTTTGGACCAAGGAAGGGGTCTCAATCCCTTCCTTAGCCCTTAAGAGCAATTTAATGCAGATGAATGACATGCAAAACACAAACCCTAATCCAGAAATCTATAAATAGCAATAAATCTTAGAAATTTTTTTTCACAAATCGAATTAAATCCTTAAAAATTAAAAAAAATACCTTAAATTATATTAAATCCAGAAAAATAAATTTTGTAATTTTTTGATGTGTATGCAGGCAAAAATAATTCAATTAATAAAATCTCAGGAATTTTCATATTTTCTATGAGTAATCAGGCATGCAATTAATTCACAAATCGAATTAAATTCTTAAAAAATAATAAAAAATATTTTAAACTATAACGAATCCAGAGAAAAAATTTTGTAATTTTTTGATGTGTATACAGGTAGAAACAATCAATTTATAGATGATATACTGATAATAACGTGAATTAAAAATCAATCCCTAATCATGCTCTGTTACCAAACTGATGAAGGACCGATTTGCATGAAAGTAAATTTTATATGATTAATGATTGCAGTTGATTAGTATTCCGAAGTAATAGCCTAAGAGAGATTTAGAAAAACTCACAGTAACTCCGCATGCGAAATAGTTCCACGGAAAAGTAAAGAAGAAAAACCGCCGAGGCTAAGAAGCCCTCGGTAGGGCTTGCTCTCCTTTAATAAAGTTACTAATAGATTAGATGGGGTATACCTGGCACAAAGGGAAGATCAAAGTGCTGAAGGGGTCGCTCTGCTTGACGGATGCGTCCTATATGACCAAGCCCCAAGCCCACGGATCTGCGGCCAAATATCCGTTGACCTGGATTACAATCACCTTGAATCTTGGATTCGTGGCTACTGAGGGATCTGCAAGATCACCATACAAGGGCTAATAAGGAAAGAGAAAATCAGAATAAAGGTAAGGAGATGACGAAGAAGTGAAGAAGAAGGTGAGGGCAGCCGAGGGTCTTTGGGCATCCCCTGGATGGGCAAGGCGGCGGCTGCTTGGAGGGGTGCAAGGGGAGGCTAGGGTTTGGGGCGTCCACTGGTGGATGACAAGAAGGCGGCTAGGGTTTAAGGTTGGGCGGCTTAGTTGCAGGCATGCACATGAGCAAGAACACAAGAACACCAAGAAAAATATGACTCAAAATAACTGATTGATTGTATTGATTGATTGAAAGGTTCGATACTTTTTTTTTCATACAAGAGGATCTCTTTTATAGGATAAGAGACTTAGGACCCAAGTAAATACAAAAATAGAAATAAAAAGAGGCACCCCTTTTCATGAAAGAAAATTCAAAATAATTTCAAAATTGATGCCCACTTTTTTCCTCAAATGTGGATTAAGTGGCTCCCTTTAAATTTTAATACATGGAAGAAAATTCAAATTTCAGCAATTTGGGATGGCCATATTGGGCATCCTTCACTTTTTCTTTGGGCTGAATTTAGGATTAAAATTTTCAAAAGAACTGGACGGCAATATGGGCATCCTTCACTACTGCAATTCAGGACTAAAAATTCAAATCTGATCGACATGCATTTGAACGTTTTTTCACTGCTTCTATGTGTAGATCATATCTTCTTCTTTCATGCTGGTGTCTTTTCGAAGGGGACAAACTACAGGCGAGCGGCAGCCTCTTCACCGTGGAATTGAAATTTTCAAGCGGCGTAAAATGCAGCTAACCGTGCCTTGGTGGAGGTCCCAACAGCAACAAGCATAAGCTGATAGAGACTTGGGAGCTCATAGTGGTCGAAATCATTGCGTTCTTTTAATATATATTATATATATATATATATATATATGGTGGTGAGTGCTGCATTGCCACCTTTCATGGCTTTTCCGTGCTATAAAGAGAGGAAGTAAAGGGCGGAAGGGAGGCGATGGTGGCCGCCAGACCGGTAAGGAAAGAGAGGGCCCAGGGGCTTGGAAGCGATGAAAGGCCTTGGTTGCTATTCTGCGGTTTTCTTCTTCTTTCTCGCTATCGCTGTTATTGCTCTGTCTGCTGAAGCTGTGGTGACTGCGAACTTCCACAATGTTAGCACTTACAGCCTGCCATGGCATGCAGTAGATGATGAGTTTGCCATGGAGTCCGAAACAAGTAGAAGGATCCTGCAGGGCGGAAATCACATTAGTTATGGTGCGCTGGATCCCAATAGGGCAGCCGGCGGGCAAGCCGCTTCTGGTAACTCATATACTCCTGGGTGTCATCGAAATCAATATTATCGCTGTTAAATAGCCTAACAAGCCGCCACCTGACCTACTTCAGTCCTTTCTCGTCCCTTCTCCGTGTGCTTGCTTTATTTTGTTGCAGGGTTCCTTCGTCCTCGTTTGACCGTAGCCTAAGAAAGGCCTACTTCGTCCTCAGGGCCGAAACAGTACGTAATGTAATCTGGGTCTTCACGATGTAATATCAACAAAAATTGAAAAATTGTTTCTCTCTCTCTCTCTCTCTCTTCCTCTTCTGTTTTTACTATCGCAAAGGCATGTCTACATACATGCATAAGATTATTTATGCATATAATTGTATAGTTTGAGAAATATGATGGGAAAAACTGAGTGGCAAAATCTATCCAGCTAGCACTCACCATCACCAACCCACATGCAGCAAACGCGTTCGACTGTGCCTTCATGTATATATAATTATATTTTTAAATTCAAGCTGGTTCTTGATGAACTCAAACATCAATCAAGTAAAAATAGCTGAGTTCGCGTTTTGCCTGTCATCTAGAACAATTGAGGAATCAATCGGCTCTCAAACTTTTTTATATAATTGGCTAACTATAACTTATATAAACTATTATAGAATCTAGACCTTAAGGATTGAGCAACCCATTCCTTCTATGGCATTTAGTACCTCTAATAAGAGGAACATATGAAAAATAGAATCGCTCTAACAGCATGAGTCTCATGATCATCAAGCACGATATACCTAAAACTTTTAGTGGTGCGGTATCCGAAGGGATTACCAGTGCCAAGAATTTTCTTGTTGAGATTAAGAAATGCTTTGCCAAAGGAGAAAACAAGCATAATCTTGAAGAGCTTGATTTCCATGAAGTATAAGGGCAAAGAAAGCATATGGGAGTACATTATGGAAATGTCTAGGTCTGCTTCAAAGCAAAAGGCACTAAAGCTTAAAATATCAGAAGACTTGCTTGTGCATCTAGTACTGATCTTTCTTCCTAACCAGTTCAGTCAATTTAAGATTAGTTATAACTGCTAGAAGGAGAAATAAACTCTTAACGTTCTCATTTCATATTGTGTGCAAAAGAAAGAGAGATTGAAGCAAGAGAAGACCGAAAGTGCTCACTTGGTAAACACCTCTAAGAAAGGATGGATGGATAAAGGCAAGAAAAGAAAGAATGAAGCTGCTAAGGGTCCAACAAAGAACAAAATAAAAATAAGAACAGTTATTTCTTCTACAACAAGCTTGGACATATGAAGAATGAATATCCCAAGTATCATGCATGGCGTAAAAAAAGGTACATTTCTTAATTTGGTCTACTCTGAAATGAATATAGCTTCAATAACTAGAAACACTTGGTAGTTGGATTCTGATGCTACTACTAACATCGGTGTTTTAATGCAGGATTGCTTAAGCTATCAAAAGCCAACTGATATTGAAAGATGTATTTATGTAGGAGATGGCAAGTTAGTAGATGTGAAATAATTGAGCATTTTAAATTGTTATTAAGTTCTAGTTACTATTTGGATTTTAAAGATACTTTTGTTGTACCACCATTTAGACGAAACTTGGTTTTTATTTCTGCTTTGGACAAATTGGGATATTGTTGTTCATTTGAAAATAATCAGTTTAGTCTTTCTTTAAATTCAAATATTGTTGGAACCAGTTCTCTTATGATGCTCTTGTGATGTATGACAATCTATATTTGCTTGATAATGTAGTTTCTTATAATGAAACCTTAAATATGGAATCACGAGGTACTAAGCGTAAAATTTGTAATAAAAATTCAAAAATATTATAGCACAACTACTTAGGTCACATATTTAGAAATAGAGTTGAACGATTTGTGTCAGATAAAATTTTGAATTTACTTGATTTTATAAACTTCAATATCTATGTTGATTGCATTAAGGGCCAACAGACCAAAACAAAGAAATTGGGTGCATATAAAACTATGGATGTCTTAGAGTTGATACATATAGATATATGTGGATCATTTTCTACACCTTCTTGGAATGATCAATAATATTTTGTATCATTTATATTATTCTAGATATGCATATCTATTTCTTATTTATGAAAAGTCCTAAGTTTTGGACATGTTCAAATCATTTAAAGCAAAGGTTGAGCTTTAACTTGACAAAAGAATTAAAGGAATCAGATCTGACCATGGTGATAAATAGTATGACAGATATGATGATTCAGATGAACAACATTTGAGGCCTTTTCCTAAATTTTTAGAGGAATGCAGGATTGTCCCATAATACACCATGCTGGGGTCACCTAGCATGAATAGTATAGCTGAAAGATGAAATCACACTCTTAAAGATATGGTAAGGAGTATGATAGTCATTTAACCTTTTCGAAGTTACTCTAGAAAAAAGCCCTAAAAATAGTAGCCTACAATCTGAACAAAGTATCAACTAAAGCAGTTGTCAAAATACCTTATGAGCTTTGGATAGGACGAAAGCCCAATCTAAAGCATTTTCATGTTTGGTGATATCCAGCTGAGGCAAGGCCTTATAGGCTACATGAAAAAAAACTGGACTCCATGACAGTGAGTAGCTATTTTGTTAGGTATTCCGAGCGATCCAGAGGCTACAAGTTTTATGATCCCAAATCAAGGATAATTTTGAGACAAAAATATAATGTTCTTTGAGGATATTGAGTTTGGAGGGAGAAATAAGGTTAGAGACTTTATCTTTGAGGAGGAGTTGGATCCTACTATTCTTGCTGAAGAGGAGTTGGTTCCTATTCCTATAATTGCTTCTGACAATGATGAAGAGTGGATCATCCTATTTCTACCCTTGGAGTATAGCACGCATTCGACCAGCCCCAAGTCATGTAGAGATGCGGAAGCGAGATGATATCCCAGCTGAAATTCTGCAGCAGAATTTTGGATCTTGATCTTGGTAATCTTCCTAGATTGATTAGCAACTAGGATTTTCTTTGGTTTCTTGCCCCCAAGATTGTAAGAGAGGGTCGTGGCCCCTCTTCTTCCTCACGTGAACCTTCAGATCTAATCCAGAAAATCAAGAGACGCTGCCCAAGGAGAAGGTGCTGCTAGGGTTTCTTCCTTCTCCTTTCTTGAGAGAGGCGGTTCCAAGAAGATGGCTAGGGCAGAAATGGCAGCAATAAAACCCTAGAAATCTAGGGCATCTATGTGTGAAAAAGAGAAAGACGTGCATAAGATAGGAAAGGAGAGGGATAGCTTGTTCTTGAGAAAAAGTTTCTTTCATTCATCTATAATCATCATCGTTATTTGACTATATCAAACCCGTCCCCATGACGGCCATCAAAATAAAACCAACACCACATATGAACCGGTGCCTTATTATATGGATAATAAATCCTAAAAAACTTCCTTGGACCAACCCACACCTTGGGCCCAAACCCAGCCTAATGATAGACTAGCCCCCTCAAGACCCAACAACCTGGGCCTTAAACATGTGGAGCCTATAAACCTCCACCCTAGGATTTAAGCTTTAGAGTACCACATCAGGATCTACAATCTCCACCTTGGTGCTTCAAAGCTGCTAAAAATCTGCACATTCCATCAGATCCATCAGTGTCACACATAAGAGAAAGCTATCCCGTGGAAGAGTCTTCGTAAGTGCATATGCCTGGTCCTTCTTTGTATGAACTTTTACCAGCTTCACTTCACCTTCTTCCACCAATTCTCTGATTCTGTGATACCTTACATCTATATACTTTGTGCATGCATGATAAATTGGGTTCTAAGCCAACTGCAGGGCACTCTGACTATCACTATGTAGCAATACTACCCTGCTTTACCCCATTTTCATGATGAGTCTCTTCAACCAAAGAGCCTTCTTGGCAGCCTCTGTAATCCCTATATACTCAGCTTCTGTTGTAGACAAAGCTGTAATAGGTTGAAGGGTTGATCTCCAAGAAATTAATCCACCATACATGCTGAATACATACCATGTGGTAGACCTTCTTGTATCCAGATCACCTACAAAATTTACATCCACAAACCCTTCCAATGAACCTAATGACTTACTTGGGATATTAGATTTCTCCTTAGGTCCTTCTTGCTACCCAAAAAATAGACCAAGTCCATGAGTTCCCTGAAGTTACCTCAAAATCCACTTGAGTGCCTTCCAGTGCTCCTTCCCTGGGTTCGCCATGAATTTGCTCACCTGGCTCACTGCATGTGCAATGTCAGGTCTGCAACACACCATAGCATACATAATGCTGCCCACGGCACTGGCATATGGAACTCTCTCCATGTACTCTTTCTCTTCATCTGTTTGGGGCTTCTGTAACTTTGAAAGAGACGCATGACTAGCCAAAGGTGTTCCAACTGGTTTGGCCTCATCCATCCCAAATCTCTCCAACACCTTCTGAATATATCCACCCAATGACAAGTGTAGAATTCCTTGGTCCTATCTCTGTAAATTTTCATCCCAAGTATCTTCCTAGCTGACCCCAAATCCTTCATCTCAAATTCTGTTGATAATGCAGATTTCAATCCATTCACTGCTTCAACACTCTTTCTGGCAATGAGCATATCATCCACATACAGAAGGAATATAGTGCATCAACCTCATCCACATATTTCACATAGACACAAGTATCATGTTTACATCTAGAAAATCCAAGGCCCAAAATAAAAGTGTCAAACCTTTTGTACCACTGACGGGGTGACTGCTTCAAACTATAAAGCAATTTCTTTAGTAGACACACTTTTTCTTCCAATCCAGATTCCTTGAAATCCTCTGGTTGCTTCATGTATATCATCTTCTCCAAACTCCCATGTAAAAAGCCATCTTCACGTCCATCTGCTGCAACTCCATACCATGTTGTGCTACAAGAGATAACAACACACGAATTAAAGCATGATGTACCACTGAAGAGAATACCTCTGTGTAGTCCACTCCCTCTCTCTGTGAGAACCCCTTAGCAACAAGCCTTGCTTTGTATTTGACTCCACCTTGCTCTGAAGGTGCCTCCTTCTTTGTGAACACCTATTTTGAACCAATGGCCCAAGCATCTCTAGGTAGATCCACTAGCTATCATGTCTTGTTCTTTTCCAGGGACTTCATCTCCTCCATCATGGCCTGCATCCATGACTCTCTTTCTGAACTTTCCATGGCTTCTTAGAAGGTCTCTGGATCTTCATTTGCAGTGATAGAGCATAGAAAATCATCTCATCAATGCGATACCGAGCAGGTTTGATGATGGTATGCTTTCCCTTGTGCAGTGCCACACCCCTTTGATCATCTCTTAAAGCTGAAGTGCGTGACTCCACCTGTACCTCCTTCTATTAATGGCTCTCTGACTGATCCTTTACATGTATTGGAACATTCATACCAAACTCCACCTCAAAAGAAGTACATTTTGAAGTAGAAATAGAAGGTACATCACTTGTCAGCCAATGCTATCCACTACTGTCCTGTTCAGCCTTTTCAGCTCCATCTGCAATCTCTGACCTCTTCAAGATGCTCTTCTAATCAAAAATGATGTCTCTACTGATGATACACTTCTGTGAATCTAAACTCCATAGCAAATATCCTTTAACTCCCTGTGGATACCCGATGAAGATCAGCCTTTGTGATTTTGGGTCCAGCTTGCTCCTTTCAGTTGCCTCCACATGTGCATAGGCTGGGCAACCAAAATCCTCAAGTGTCCAAGTTCCACCTTCTTTCCACTTTAGATCTCCTCTGGAATGCCTCCATCAAGTTTTCTATTAGGGACCTATTAACAAGAAAATCAGAGAACATAATTGCTTCACCCCAAAAGACCTTGGGCAGTGATGCCTGCAGCCTCAAACTCCTAGCCTTCTCTGTCAATGTACGATTCATCCTCTCTGCCACACCATTCTGATGAGGAGTCATCCTCACTGTGTAATGGCGTTGGATCCCATTTTCCTCACAGTAGCTTCTGAATTCATTGCTTGTGTACTCCCCTCCATTGTTAGATCTCAAACACTTCACTGGTTTTCCTGTCTCCTTTTCAACACCAACTCTCCAAGCTTTAAACCAAGCAATACCTCTGATTTTTTCCTTATCAGATATACCTATAACTTCCTAGAGTAGTCATCAATGAAAGTTAAAAAATACTTAGCCCCACCTCTGGTTGACACAGGGGCCGGTCCCCATACATCCGAGTGAACTAGTTCTAGAATACCTTCACTCTGCTTGGAACTGCTGGCAAATCTCACCCTATGTTGTTTGCCATAAATACAGGGCTCACAGATGTCATTGTCCTCCTTCTTAAGTGCTGGAATTAGACCTCTTTTACTGAGTTCTATAAGCCCTTTATCACTCATGTGTCCCATTCGATAGTGCCATAGTTTATAGACCAACTGTTCCTCCTGTGTCGCTGCTAGCACCTCTGCACCATCTATGACCATTGAGCCTTTCATCTAATAGAGATTATTTTCAACCTTCTCCCTTTCATCACCACTAATGCACCCTTGGTTATCCTCAAACATCCACTCCCCGGCTGGCTTCCAAAAGCATACCCATGCTTCTTCAGGTAGTCCAAAGAAATTAGATTCTTCTTCAACTCCGGGACATGTTTGATATTGGTCAAAGTCCTTATAACCCATCATACATCCTCACCCTTATGCTTCCAACTCCAGCAACCTTACAAGGATAATTATCACCAAGGCATACACTCCCTCCATTAGATTCTTCATAAGTTGCAAACCACTCCCTATGTAAAGTATAATGGTGAGAACAGGCTGAGTCAAGTGTCCAACAACTATCACACTTCTTGGTCCCATCTGAAACTACCAGTACATCATCTTCACTGTCTTCAGATAAATTTGCACTACCATTGCTGGCTGAACCTCCCTTGAAAATGCCCTTCCCCTTCTCATTCTTCAGAAGTGGGCAATTTCTCTTCAGGTGACCAATATGATGGCACTTGTAACACTTCCATGCTTTCCTCTTGCCCCAAGACTTAGATCTGCCTTTGGACTTGCCTCTAACCTTTTTCAAGGTCTTCCTTGCCTCTCATTCATAGCAAGTACCTCTGTGTTAGAGTTTCCCATGTGGATCTTTGCTCTTTGCTGGTTTGATCTCAGCACCCCCACAACCTCTTCATAATTCAGGGTGTCCTTCCCATACACAAGGTTGTAATCAGACCATCATAGGAACTGGATAGCGAACACAACAAGATGAGGGTCTTGTCTTCTTCATCAATCTTCACATCAAGGCTCATCACCTCTGAGCACACTTGAATGAATTTCTAAATATGGGCCATAAGATCTCCTTCAGCAGGCATTCTCAAGCTGTACAACTATTTCTTCAACCACAACTTGTTTGTCATGCTCTTTCCCATGTAAGTGTTCTCTAAAGTTTCCCAGAGCCCCCTTGCCGTGGTCTGCATGCAAATCTTGGCAAGACTTGATCAGCCAAGTACATCCTGATTGTGCTAAATGCAATCTCCTCTAACTCCTCCCAATCCTCATAACTTACATTATCCGATCTTTGTTTCACCAAGACCTTATAAATTGTTTGTTGTACCAATAAATATTTCACCTTTTGCTCTCATAGGGTGAAGTTTCCCTTGCCATCATACTTTTCAAAATTGAATTTAAAGCTACTAGATGCAATATCCAACCAAGAAACAATGCACACAGCAAAAACAGAAAATTAAACATGCTGCAGAAATTTCTGATTTGAAACTTTACCAAGAAACGCCCAAGATCCAATCTTTGCTCCACCAAATCACCGAGGCTCTGATACCAAATGAAGATTAGATCGTCCTCTTTCTACCCTTGGAGCATAGCACGCATTTGACCAGCCCCAAGTCGTGTGAAGATGCGGAAGCGAGATGATATCTCTACTGAAATTCTGCAGCAGAATTTTGGATCTTGATCTTGGTAATCTTCCTGGATTGATTAGCAACTAGGATTTTCTTTGGTTTCTTGCACCCCAAGATTGTAAGAGAGGGTCGTGGCCCTTCTTCTTCCTCACGTGAACCTTCGGATCTGATCCAGAAAATCAAGAGACGCTGCCTAAGGAGAAGGTGCTGCTAGGGTTTCTTTCTTCTCCTTCATTGAGAGAGGCGGTTCCAAGAAGATGGCTAGGACAGAGATGGCAACAATAAAACCCTAGAAATCTAGGGAATCTATGTGTGAGAAAGAGAGGAAGATGTGCATAAGATAGGAAAGGAGAGGGATAGCTTGTTCTTGGAAGAAAAGAGTTTCTTTCATTCATCTATAATCATCATCGTTACATGACTATATCAAACCCGTCCGCATGATGGCCACCAAAATAAAACCAGCACCACATATAAACCGGTGCCTTATTATATGGATAATAAATCCTAAAAAACTCCTTTGGACAGCCCACACCTTGGGCCCAAACCCAGCCCAATGATAGACTAGCCCTCTCAAGACCTAACAACCTGGGCCTTAAACATGTGGAGCCTACCTTTACTTTAGGATTTAAGCTTTGGAGTATCCCAACAGGCTCTACAAATGATCAGGATTCTATTCCTGCCATTGATCAAGTTGCAATTACATAATAATAAGAAATTATTGTTCAACCCTTAGAGGTACAAACTCAACAATCTTAAGAACAAATGCATCAAGAACAAGTGCCTTTGCAGCGATCTACTAGAGAAAGAAGGAATGTTATTCCAGATGACTATTAGTATTTTTCTAGGAACATGAGAAAAATAATGATATGATGAAAGGTGATCCTGTCAACATCATTGATTGCAAATGGATTTTTAAGACCAAACAGAATTCAAAGGGTGTGGAGAGGCATAAAGCTCATCTTATGGCTAAGGGCTATACTCAAAAGGAATGGATTAACTTTAAAGAGGCCTCTTTAATTTCAACGAAGGACTCTTTTAGGATAATCATGGCTCTTGTTGCACAGTTTGATATGGAGCTCCATTAAATGGATGTCAAAACGGTATTTCTCAATTGAGACATTGATGAGATAATTTATATGGTGCAGCCAAAAAATTTTGTGTTAGGAGACCCAAAGAAAATGATTTAAAAATTGATAAAATCTATTTATAGGTTAAATCAAGCTTTTCATCGGTGATATCATAAATTTTATCAAGTGATTCTCTCATTTGATTTTGAGATGAATGTAGTTGATGATTGTATATATCATAAGTTTAGTGGGAGTAAACATATTATTCTGGTTTTATATGTGGATGACATTTTGCTTACCATAAACGATATAGGCTTGTTACACGAAACTAAGAGATTTTTATCAAAAAATTTTAAAATAAAAGATCTTGGTGATACCTCTTTTGTATCGAGAATCTAGATATACCGAGATTGTTCTCAAGGTATTCTAAAATTATTACAAAGGAGCTATATTAATAAAGTACTTAACAGATTCGACATGCAGGATTGCAAACCAAGTACCACCTTAATCACTAAGAAAGATAAATTCAGTCTTAACCAGTGCCCAAAAGAAAACTTCGAGGTTGAAGAGATGTAAAAGATTCCCTATGCTTTGGCTATAGGAAGTCTAATATATGCTCAAGTTTGTACGCATTCAGATATTGCGTATATTGTTGAAGTATTAAGCAAATATTTAAGCAATCCAGGAATGGATTATTGAAAAGCAACCAAAAGGGTTATGAGATATCAAAAGAGAATAAAAGATTACATTCTCACATATAGAAAATCATATCATTTTAAGATCATTAGGTATTCTAAATTTGACTTTGTGGGATGCTAAGATAATAAGAGATCCACTTCGGGCTATATATATCTGTTAGATGGTGGGGCTATTTCTTAGAGAAGTGCAAAATAGATACTTAAAGCTTCTTATACCATGGCAGTAGAATTTATAGCATGTTATGAGGCATCGAACTATGAGATATGGCTAAAAAATTTATCACTGGGTTACGCATATTCGAAGGAATTGAAAGGCAACTAAAGTTATTTGGTGATAATAAGTCAACCATATTGTATTTCAACAATAACAGAAGCTCAACCAAGTCAAATCATATTGATATCAAGTTCTAGTTATTAAGAAAAGAGTACAAAGTAGTCACATTTTCATAGAGCACATAGAAACAAACTCCATGGTTGTAGACCCTTTTACAAAGGGTGTGCCACCCAAGGTCTTTTATAAGCACACTGCTCACATGGGCATTATAGAGCATAGCGATGCTTATATTCAGTGGGAGTTTGTATTACTTTTATTTTATATTTTATATTTAATTTATACATATTTATATGTTTAGATATTTTTATCAGAAATAAAGTATTTTATTCAGTTCAGTGCACTCTGTAAAATTATGGTAAAGTTTTGATTTCACTCAAGTAAAGTAGGACCAGTTAAAAATTGACATGAACAGATCACCTTGCATATAATTTTTATGCTACACATTCATGGTTAATCTATATCATTTGACTATATTCATATATGTGACCATTGATGGGTTTAGTTATGATAGATACAATAAAGACCGCTTTGATCCTATGTTAATAATGTCAATGGATGAAATTGAACATGCTCCAAGGTCATGGTGACAAAGTTTTGAGCTCACTAAGGTTGATATATTTATAAAATACATCTGTGGCTCAATGGGAGATTATTAAAATTATTTTTTATATTTGGGGCCATAAATGTAATTATTAAATATGTATGGTCATCATTGAACAAGTCAAAATTAATGTGGTCTAATTTGAGATAAAGTTTGTAAATTAAGGGCATGAACGTCATGATATTATTATATGGATACTATAAGTAAAATTTCTAATTTGATGAGGGGCTAAATTAAAAATAGCCAATAGTTATTAGTAATTACCTTTGGTAGTTCTAATAAGGGGGTTATGGTTCCCAATTTGCATAGCGGAATAATTTCTTCTATGCTTGTATTCCTCTCAACAAGCAAAAAGGGATTAAGGATAAATTACAAATGGAAAAATCATGATCAAACTGATTCAATGAATTCTGGTACACTTTGATATTCTCCTATTTGATTAGGTTGAATTTTTCTTAAATTGAATTGAGCATAATTTTAATTTTAACTGACAGGTGAGTCATGGTATTTAGAATGTAAGGTGACATTGTTAATTATTTTTCATGTTTCATTAGTTTCATATTTTTGGAATGGAGGCTACACCCGATCTATAAATATTTTTCTATAAATATTCCTCTTTTTCTAAATAAGAGCAGGGTTGCCCATCCTTTCCCTTCTTTTCCCTTCCTTCTCTCTCCAATGATCCACGTAAAGCCAAACATCCACTACAGTAAAAATTAGGTGTAGCAACTCTTTTTGCCGACGCACAGGATGAGCATGAAAAATTCACACAGCATGCCGACGCTTTAAAAAGCGTCGGCAGGTTTTAATCTATTATTATAGAGAAAATCTCTCGTCGACCGGCTTTAACCTATTATTATCGAGTGCCCCCGGCCCCGGCCCCGCCACCCCCCAAACGGCAGTGCCCTAGCCCGATCGAGTGCCTCCCCCGCCAGTGCCCTAGCCCCCTCGAGCTCCCGATCGAGTTCCTCCCTCCTTCCGATCAAGAGCCCTCCCAAACGGCAGTGCCCTAGCCCGATCGAGTGCCTCCCCCGCCAGTGCCCTAGCCCCCTCGAGCTCCCGATCGAGTTCCTCCCTCCTTCCGATCAAGTGCCCTAACCCCCCTCCCCCGAGCTCCCGATCAGTGCCTCCTTCCCAGGAGGAACCGACACCTCAAGGCCGGTCTCCTCCGACTCAGATCTGGCAGCCTTCGTGGAGGAAAGGCTACCGGTACGGCTCCACTTGAGGGGCTTCCACGAGATCGAACCCAGCGAATGTTCTCGATCGAAACTGTGGCCTGTGCCCGAGCCATCATCGTCACCGCCACCGGTCTTATCATTCTGATCTGTCAAGGGAGGTTGAGATGCGGGGGAGATCGAAACTGCGACTGACCTCTGAGCAGTCACAGGGAGGTCGTGGTGATGCTGCCGTGAGAAGTCACCGGAGTCCCGATAAGGGGACCGCCGGAAAGATCCCCGGCTCTCCCTGCTGCCTCCACTGCTGCTCCGGGCACCGCCTCTGCCACCACCATATCTTCCCGACGAAGGCTTGAAGCTGTCATCTTCCAACCAAAATCTATCCGACCGAGAAGGGGTGCACCCATGAGCTCCCGAATCCTCAGAATAAAGCTGATGGTAACCGCCGCCCTGCCGGTAGTGACCTTTAGAGGAAGAAATTTTACAAAATATGAGAACAATCATGGGGAAACAGCAGGAAAATGCCTATCAGATTGCAGCATCTGCTGCCTCTTATCTGCAATCTCAAACAAAGGGTATTCTTATCGACATGACCCAATGAAACTTATTTCTGCCCCTACTAACCAGGTTCCCAAGAGTGTCAGGTAAATGGTGCGGTTATATTTTCTGAATATGACATCAGGAAAGGATACATTAAGATCTGCATCTATTTAACAATGCTTGATCAATTGTTAGCTAGAGAAATGTACTTGTCTTGCATTTAATGTTTATTGATCTTCTTTTTTATTTTTTTATGTACAGACTATATTCTTTGCGAAGTTATATCCTTCAGAGACTAGAAACGTACTGGAACGTCTCATAAATTATATAATCTACAAGGTGATGATTATCCCCCTTTTGTCACCATTGTGTAAGCTCAACTAGCTAATATTGTAGCTCTGTATTCACTGTATACATTCTAGCATTCAAACTGGAAACTTAATGATCCTTGCTTGTCTCATGAATCTGTTATTAAGTATTATACATTTTGGGTATCAGTACTTAACATGAACTCTTTCTTATACTTAAGTTTTGTCTTATTGGTAGTATAATTTGCTTAACAAAATTGTCAATTCACTTCCATTAATTACATATTTGAAAAATTACATGGATGCAACATTAATCTTTTGACAGGTTCTGATAGCATGGAACTATAATGTAAAACTTCTTTGATGTATTATGTGCTCTGATTAATCTGATTGGATAAGTTATTATTTTTCTTTTACCTACAGGTATTACTTTCGTGTGTAGAATCTCTAGCACATTTTTGAAAGCTTTACTACATCTAGTAAAGAAGTTTGTTAGCATAAAAGTTTAAAGGTTTTAATCTTTAGGATAGATATGCACTCGAGAAATTTTATGTGATCATAAGCATCCAAGGGGACTAAGGTAATATAAAATTCTTTTGATGTCATGTTAAGTGCAAGAATGAGTTCCATTCTCTCAGATGACAAAACATGGGTAGGGAGCAAAGGCAAAGGGGGATGTGAATATCATGTTATGAAAATAAGCTATCTAAAATAGCTATTGCAGAGACCACTCTGACCATGTAAATGTCTCTTTAATTTTTAAGAACATCAGAATATGAAAGACAATAATAAATAAAGTGATGTTTAAGCTTGGAAAGGATAAAGTTATACAACCACAAGATGATAGCTATGTCTCTTTCAATGCATTATGTGAAATAGGAAAGATCTAGTTGAGGTGCTAGATGGTATTAATAGGTGCTAGATGGTATTAATAGGTAAAGCAAGACAGTAAGCAATTACCTTATGCTGATTCTTTTGCTGACATATCATAATGCTGTATCTGAAGTGATGAAAAGATGGCTAAAAAGGCATTTCACAAATAGATACGCACACTTATTGGGCCTTCTTAGAGGGAAGACATGATAATGTCACTACAGTAAAAATTAGGTGTAGCAACCCTTTTTTGCCAACGCACAGATTAAGCGTGGGGAATTTATTATAGAGAAAACCTCCCGTCGGCAGGCTTTAACAGGAGATAATGTCATGAATTTCATAAACTCAAGCTATAACTCATAAAGAACATAAACTGGGTGGAAAACATGCTGCCTATGATGTGACTTATAAGTGTATATTCTTTATTATAATAGCATCCAACGTTTTTGTTTTCTTATTGGGCAGGGGACATTTCAGCTAAGTTTGTCTTGAAACAGCTGTGCTACTTCTATTTGCTCCATTTTCTTTTCATAACCTAATAATTGCATTGCCTTGTATTTTGTGCATTGTTCTTTGGTTGCATTCATGTTTTGTCATTTCTTAACTTGGATACTGGTGATGATTACATTTTTGGCAGGCTTGAGGTTTCTTGGAGCTATTGTCAACCTGATTTATTTCCTCTTGCTCACCTAGTTGGAAGTTTGGGACTCACATCTTTAACCTTGATGTACTCTTATGACCATTGCAGAGATTGCTGGGCTGAAAGAACTGATCATTTTCACAGTGGCAAATTTATGTACTTGATACATCTGTTGTTTGACAGTTACAATTTTTCTGTGGTTATGGACCTTTTCTCATGCAGAGGGGTTTTCTGCAACCGTTGCACTAAGATGCTAGTCTTCTCCCTGTTTGCTTTCGTCTGGAACTTCTATAGGGGCTGTTTGCTGGTTATTTCATGGTGTTTCTTATTTGAGACTTGTTATATGACTTTTGTTCCATGGCTGATTATCTAGTTCTCTAACTTCTTAATGTTTTATTATTGTCAATGTTGCTATCATCTTGATCTGTTGCTCTATACATTTTTTAATGCTTGGCTGCTGGCTGATGTTTCTGGCTGTCACTCTTCAGGGAAACCCTTATGGTTACACTGTTGTCAGAGTGGGTAAACATTCAATTTACTCAGCAACTCATATATTTGATGCTTTCTTTTTTTTCTTTATTAACATAGACTGCCTAGAGTTATTTCCCAGTTTATAGGTGAGAGCTGAGAGCCATGCTGCAAAAATTGATAATTACTAGTTCATCAGGTACTGCGTGGAATACAGATGGAAACTCGGGCATGGTTGCACTAGTTGGCACCCTAAGGTGAAACTAAATTTTGGGGTTCAAAATATCGTCTTCAGATATTAAAACTAGGATTACTTGTCCAACCAGAAGTACAGTAGAAAAACTGTGAAGAAGGCTCTCTAATATTCCATATAATACGATGGAATACTAATGGCCAATTAGATTTGCTAAGTTTGTTATTGTGGCATACTGGCTACATATAGCTAGGGTGTCAATATTTTTGCTTAGCATCTTTAATGAAGATTGGTAGCACTGTCTGTCTTTTTGTGAATGAATCATTAGCAGATTATAAAGAATGAAGATCTTGAAGAGCTTAGAGAAGTAGGTTCTGGCACTTTTGGAACTGTTTATCATGGGAAATGGAGGGGCATCTATGCGGCCATTAAAAGGATTAAGAACAGTTGCTACACAGATAAATCATAGCTAAGTAGATTGGTAATCTTTTTGAGCTTCCTTTCCCTTTTCTAGTTCTAATATTGAGCCATAGCAGAAATTACCAAGTCTCTCTGCAAGTAAATGGATGCTGTTTTAGCGAAAAATTTATCGGCAATGTTCTAGTGACAAATAATTCCACCTACAGACTTCAGAGTTTTGGCAGGAAGCTTGTATTCTGCCAAAGCTTCACCATCCAAATGTTGTGGCATTTTACGGGGTCTTGTAAGATGGACTTGGGGGGAACACTGGCAACAGTAAACAGAATTCTTGGTCAGTGGTTCTCTTAAGCATGTTTTACTATGCAAGGACAAGTATATAATCTCTCTCTTATCTCCTCTGTTAATATGTTCTTATAATCAGAACTAATACTTTAGCAACTTATGCTTGGAATGGATGCAACCATAGGGTTGGAATATCTACATTCCAAGAATACCTCAAAGATCCATCATGACCAATTTGAAAGGTACATTGGTTTCTGGTGGTATTGAAGCCCAACAAATTTTGCAGGAGCTCATTCCAGAACTTTGGAGACCTATTATTGTGGGAAGCGTTTGTTCAAGCAATGAAAAAATCCAATCCAAATTATAAATTAGTATTTCTTTGATTGGTCATCTATTTTTTCTTTAACTTAAGGTCAGCTATGTCAATTCACCATATCTCCACTATTTCTTGCCAAAGGAGTTGAGAGCAATCATGATGATTTACCGGCAACATTGTGCAGTAGTAACCATTGACCAGTCTATTTAGGAACTCAATAGGGTAAGATCTTTGTAATTGACAAGGTCCCTCCAAAATTCTATTAAACATATGAGACCCTTCTAATCTGATTGTACCTTGTTATGCTACATGATGATGTTACAAAGTCTCAAGCAGCATCCCGTAATATTTCACTTTCCAATAAATTGGCATTTGAAGTTTGAATTAAATGAAAATGATCTTTCACCACTTATTGTCTTAATGCCTTCAAATTTCATTTTTGAAGGGAGCGTGTGGGGGGGGTGGCGTGCGGGCTGGGCGGATGGGTTGGGTTTTGGGGGGTGGGGGGCGTGGGGGGTGCTGGGTGCGTTGTGTGTGGGGGGGGGGGGGGTGTGTGGGCTGAGCGCTGGGTGTTTGTGGGCGGGGGGGTGTGGGCTGGGCGCGTGGGTTGGGTTTTGGTTGGGGGGGGGGGGGTGTGTGGGCTGGGCGCGTGGGTTGGGTTTTGGTTGGGGGGGGGGGGGGGGAAGGGGCGGGGGGGTGTGGGCTGAGCGGGGGTGTGTTGGGTGGGGGGTGTGTGGTGGGGTGTGAGTAAAACATTGCCGACGCTTTTTAAAGCGTCGGCAGTTTTACCGACGCTTTTCAAAGCGTCGGCAAACTTCTTCTCCACCCCATCCCTAACGACGCTTTTAAAAGCGTTAAAAGGCTATATCCCGACGCTAAAAAAGCGTCGGGAAATAACTTTAAAAGTGTCGTTAGCCCTTGCATTTACTGTAGTGATCCGGTTCCATTGAATGGCACATTAAAGGAGATGCCAACCAAAATAAAAAAAGTTTGGGTAGGGCAGAGATTCTTGTTTAAGATAATCATTCCAACTTATTTGTGAAACGGTTCATGCAGCCAACAAAGCCATATGGTGGGAGCCCACCAAAAAGTAAAAGTGTTTGGGCTGGCTAAAAGTTAAAAATAAGAAAAAATCTTTGTACTCCGTCATGCATAAAGGTGTGCATCGAGTGCATGCATTGATTATGCATCCATGAAAGCACGCATATGGTGCGTGCCATGGCCTAATGAGCCATAGCATGCACGCTCGCATGGGTGTGCGGTCAATGCATGCACCCAGTGCGCACCTTTGTGCACCGAAGGTGATGCACAAAGACATTTTCTAAAAATAAACAAATGATATTACTAAGAAAACGTTGCTCTTGAAACTCAAATTATCTTGGAAAAAGACTTGTTGCACCATCCTTCAATGCAACAAACGTACACTGGATGCGCAGATTGACCGTGCACCCATGCCACCATGCGTGTACCTATCCAATAATGTAGGATATATTTGCATCTTCTCAGATAATTTTCTCTCTAATCTCTTGAATTGTGTATGCCTAATAATGAAGGATAGCTTTAGAGATGAGTTAAACAAAATTTTTGAAGTATGACAATTCTATATAGTTTCAATTATTTTGAAAAACTGTAATTTTATGAAAATATCGAATTAAGTAATTTTAGACTTGATGAAAAGGTCTTTTTAGCATACCACATGAATATCTTGGCTATCCTTTGTATAAAATCTATTAGCTTAGAGATGAAAGTGACCAAGGCTCTGGTTAGAATTAATGATAATTTTCCTCTGATATCTTTTTGAATTATGTTAGGAGGTTTGGACGGCCAAGGTTTCTTCATTCTTTGAATGTTGCTCAAGAATTTTATCTGTACTCCATGTATAGATAAAAAAGCTGCTGTTTCATAAAACAACACTTCAAAAGCATCATATTAACAAATGATAAAAATCATCAGTTACTAAAGAATTACATAAACAAAGATGGCTTAGAATAAAGACGCATTATAAGTTCTACCCAGGCTATTATAACAACTCAAGTACTTCTGCTGATTCAATTAACTTACTAGTAAATAGAAATTATGTGACCTTAAAACTTAAGCATAAATTCATTGATAGCAGAGGAACTTTAGTTATAGGTTCTTCAAAATTTTCTTTTCCTTCTTATGTAGGACTATTTGGAGTATTAAAATCTTTCCCTTTTATCAAACAATATTCTTGTCGCATGCCACAAGGTAGTCAAAATCTATCTCGAACTAGATCGGCAGTGCTAAAAGGATAGCTCCATGTTATGGCAAAACTCTACCACTATTCCATGGATAACCCTTTCCTTCTATCCATCAACTTTTGCATACTCGGATAAGCTCTGGTACCACTTGTAGTGCTCCAAGATCACCACTAGCCCAATTAACCTGCTAGCAGGTTGAAACCATGAAATCCTAAAAACTCAATTACAAGTTAATTAGGAGCAGATGAACTTGAGTTGTAAGTTCTTCAAACTTTTTTTTATTTATTTAATGTAGGGCTATTTTGGGGTATTAAATCTTCTTCCATATCAAACGTTATCCTCGTCATATGCCATAAGCTCATCAAAATTTACCTCAAGCCGGGTTATTGTTGTTCAAAGGATGGCTACATGCCATGCCAAAACTCTACCATAATCACATGACATACAGCCATGGATGGACTCTATCATCATCCCATGTCATGGAGTTTCTCACGGGATTGTGGTATAGTCCTGCGATGAAGTGGAACTATCCTTGTAGTATCAATGACTCGACTCGAGGTATATTCTGACTATCTTGTGATGTACGATGAAGATGTCGCTTGATAAGGAAAGAAGATTATAATATTTCAAAATAGTTTCATATTACATTAAAAAAGATTTGAAATGCTTAAAATTTAAGTTTATTTACAACCAATTAACCTTTACTTGAATTTTTAAGGCCCTGCGAACTCGATCCGTTAGCAAATTAATTAAGCCAACATATGGACTTTGAGGCATTGCTAATTCAAAATTGTTAAACCTAAAACAATTGGAAACATTAATACCCTGCTCCTCTATATAGAATAAATTCTTCTATTGAACAATATCATTTAAAGCTTGATTGAATAGAAAATATTAATGGGATGCATTTCAAGTTTCCCCCTTAATGAAGAGGATTTCACAAAATAAAATAAAGAGAATTCTTTTCTCGAGAGCATAAAAAAAAATAAAGAAAACCTAGGCAGAGTTCTTGATGATCCTGATATAAAAGCTAGATTATGAGAAAACTGCACAATATATGGTTGGCATGTTATTGAGGTATCTCATGATTATTATTGCTAAATTACTTAAGAATTCATTTGGTTGCCCCATAAGGGATCATATGAGAACAATAAAAACTTTTCCATTGGAGGAAGGTGAAGGAAGAAGACGGAGGAGAATGAGAATTATTGTTTCTTTTATTTTCTCTTAAAAATTTAAATTTTTTTATTTCCAAAATTGAGAAGTAAAGAGAGGATAATAATTATTTATTTATTTTTAACCCTATTTTTCTAATTTTATTCTTACAAATAAAAGATATATCTATAATATTATAAATATAACTACTAATATTGGATAGGGCTAATGAATTTGGAAGATGGCATTCTTGTGTAGGATGTTCATTTCAACTTATTTGTGGAAGGAAAAGATTTGATGTACCATCCCTTGATGTAGCAAACATACATTGAGTGCGTAAGTTGATTGTCAGCGCATGCCAGCGTGCATCCGGTGAGCGATAAAGCCTATTGGATCATCGTGGGCAATTAATTTATGCAATTGATGCATGCTTATTGCATTGAATGATGATGCAGCAAAACTTTTCTTTTGTGCAATAGTTCATGCAGCCAGCAAAACAACGTAATGGGACCCTACCAGAAAGCTAAAGGCATGATGGGTCCTGGCTGACAGATGGAACAAAAGCTAAAAAAACAAGCAAACAGCTGGCATGAACCGCTCTTCGGCTACGAAAAATTGCAATGTACCTCAAGCCAAGCACAATCTTTTGGTCATCGTCCATGCAGACTTACGTAAGTGTATGAATAACATGCAAAACTCACGCAGAGTGTGCTTAATTGGAAAGATCTTAAATAATTATATAAAAATAATAAATTTAAATAATACTTTTAGATTATTTAGCCTCATTTGGCAGTGGATTTGATTTGATTTTTTTTGTTTTTGAAAATAAAAATTCAACTCATACTAAGAAAAAATATCATTTCGAAAATTCTTTTTTGAAACAATACTAAAAATCTGAATGAATTTGAAAAAAAAGTCTTCTTCAGATTCATCTCAAATATTTTTAAATTTTATTCTCCCTTTCTCAAATACATCGATGCGTTGCTATCTTTGAAAAAAATAATTTTTAAAAATATCAACCAAACATATTCTTGAATACTAAAATTAACAGAATATAACTTAGATTTTTTAATACAATTTATATTTTTAAAATAGTTTTTTGAATCACCAATGCAAACTGGACCCTATTTTCTATAAAATTTTAGTTTCTTATGAGCGGTGGCAGTAGAGAAAACTTGGCCTATACCAAAATGGATTAAGAACGTTAAACTTAAATAGCCAAAGTTTATGACAATTGTTATTACATATCTTTAGTCTCATGTGAATTAAAAATTTTAAAAAAATCTTAAATGTCTACATAAGTTCAAAAAAATATTATGATCATTTTTTAATAAGTTTCTGCATCAAAATTATATAAATAATATGTGCAAACTGCTTGTACTGGCTTGAATCACTTGATCAATAAAAAGTTTGGTGTTAAAATTGGACCGGACCCATGATAGAGATATAGACTAAAAGATATGCTTTATGTTATGTCTTTACATTTTTAATGAGAATTCATTTTGAGCAATGTGTGTCATTTACTATATATATGTGCATGTGTCTAGTATTTACAAAGAGTATTTGATCTAGTGTGTAGAGTACGACTTACACACAGAAGACTAGATCATCGGTTCTTTTGGAATACAAGTTTATTGTTCACAGTTTTAGATGGAATTGGACACACGTCAGTAGAACTGTAGCACAAATTTTTAGTAGGTCTGTCTTGACTACGGGGAATGATTTATTCTAACTATTTGTGCTAGTACACTTTGTGTGTATTGAACAGGACCCAGTTGAGTTGATTATTTTATACTGACTTTATAAAATAATTTAGAACTCATGAATATTATGATTACTTATGCTCTTAATCTGAATTCTATTTTTAGACACGTGTATGTAGTGATTATTGCTTTGATTACACATAGAGTGAGATTCTATATGAGTCAATAAACTCAGTGGGTTGGGCAATAACATTATATATATGGTGAACATTAATAGTTGAAGGAATCCACGTCCTGTTAATTTGGATTGATGATATCCCCTTGAGAAAGATTATAAGTTTTGATCGTATCAAATCTTGCAAGTGGATTTGAATCCGATACATCAATAAGTTAAGTGGATAAGTCTCAAGGATAATAACAGTCATTAAATTATATTGTCAGTATTTAAATTTAATTGGTGGATATCTGTAATCTTAACATGGGAAGATAATAAGTATTAATATTAAGGCTCGAAAATATAAATTCGAATGTGATTAGGAGTACAATTATAATTCTTTAGTGGAATGAATTATAATTACGTAATTGAATCCTAACCCGGGATAGGATTAGGAGATTTAATTACATGGAAAGTCCTTTTTCATATTTACCTATTTGGTCCCTGTTGTAGCCCTATAATACCCTCTCAATTGGTTGCTAGGGTTAACGTTTTAAGAGAAAAAGAAAAATAAGAAACCCTAGGTCGGCCGAGAGAGATCCCACCATCTCGAGAGAGAAAAAGGTATTTCGGGAATACGGCGGAAGGCTAAAAGGTTGAGGTCGAGCAATCAAATCGAAGTGTTCCAGCGTTCAAGTCTGAAGGTATAATCTTATACTCATAGATTAGAACGGTAAAAGATTTTTGTATTACTCATATAGCTATAGTCATGATCTTGAAGGTATTTCGTGCTCCCCAACAGCCCATGCATCTCTAGAGCCGAGATTCTTGTTTAAGGCAATCATTTCGATTTACTGGCGAAATGTTTCGTACGGCTTTCGACCGACAAAACCATGTGGTGCGAGGCCGCCGACAAGCAAACAAAACATTGGACCTTTTGAGCTGGCGGGATAACCAAAGTTAAAAACAAGCAAACTAATACACAGCAGGAGTTTTTTCATCATTGGGTGCCAAAAAATATTTATTTTGAATAATTAACATATTTTGACTATTTATGTTTGAAGATTTTATCAACGAAATATCCAATGAAGTGCTCTCAAAAAAATAATAAATCATAAATACTAAGAACGTGATAGCTAAACACAAAATAATTATTATCTTTAAATTATTTAAGTATAAACATATGATTATTCTTGTTTCTCCTGTCTTCTTAAATTTTGAAACAAAAATCATGTGCCAAGAATTTTGAAACTGGAAGGTATATAAATAATAAAATAGGCAAATAGTTAGGGTCGGGCTGCTGGGTCAACCTAAAACTTCAACTCAATTATTGGGGAAATCTGTCAAGCAGGTGATCAACCGACACTCCACGACGAACGTTGTGCCATTAATTGTCACTGCACTAATTGAAGGGAATAAAGTCCGCGAGCCAAAAGGATCCAAAGTCTTCTTCCGTGCCCCATGCACCGGAGACAGATACATTTGGTTGATTCAGACAACTAATTTTAAATTATGCACCTATGCCTTTCCAATTCACCCGGCGGGTTGTTTAGCGTCTAAATTACCTGTTGCAAGCTTGATATATGATTGATAATTAAAAAATACAATTAATATTTTAAATTTAATTTTATATTGAATGAAAAAAATTTTATTATATACTGAAAACTTAAATTCATATGCTATAACTTGAATTTTTATATTATTAGAGTTATATCTTTAGAAAGGGCATTATTATAAATGGGCATGAGAAAAGAATTATTCACGGCTAATTAGGAACCGGTGGAACAAAGAGAGCTAATTGATCCTTTAAGTTGTCTTGTTATTCATGGCTAATTAGGAACCAGTGGAACAAAGAGAGCTAATTGATCCTTTAAGTTGTCTTGTGTTTTGCATTGAGCGAGTCTTGTGTTGAGAGTGGTGCCAACTAGCGTTGTAATTGAGCCAAGCCACTCACGAGCTACTCGAGGCTCGGCTCAATAAAAGCTTCGGCTCGTCATGTAAACGAGCCGAGCTTGAGCTTCATTTTAAAGCTCGTTTAATAAACGAGCTAAGCTTGAGCATGAAAGCATATTTGATTAGGAGCTTGCGAGACAGCTCGATTAAGAACTCATAAGATGGCTCAATTAGGAGCTCGCGAGCTGGCTCGATTACGAGCTCATGAACAAGATGTCCTTTCATCTTCTATGTCTTTTCATCTTCTCTGGCTGCTCTTTGGGTTTAAGAATCGAGTTTTTTTTTTTTTTTTTGAACCGAGCTTTAAACAAGCTTAATTTGAGTCAAACTTGAAACGAACTCAATTCAAGCTCGAGCTTGAAACGAGCTTTTTCTTAGTCGAGCTTGTCGAGCTTTCTAATCATACTAAATGAGCGAGCTCGAATCGAGTCCGAGCTTTTTGTAATTAAGCTCGAGCACCGAAAAGCTTGGCGTGGCTTGATGACGCCCAATCATTGATCCTGAACGTCGGGAACGGACGGATTCTCCAGGCTTCGCTTCACCAGGTTGCGTGCAAAAAGTTTCAAGACTGAAGAGGATTCTCCGATGGGACCCTCTGATGCCCAAGTTAGCAATTGAGGTCACAGCAGAAGAGGAGCTCCAATGAGCTCTTTTTAGATGAAAAGATGCTCCCGAGGAGGAGGGATTCCTCTCTGGGTCTTAGGATAGCGATTTTTCGGGGATTATCGCGCACCTGTTAACTGAGTGGATTCACCTTTTTATAGGGGTTGACCTGGCATGATCACGTGGGATTCCGTGAGGAAGGAATGTCTGCAGAGTTCTTGGTAGTTGCGTGAATATGCGCTGGTTGGTGGGTCCTGTCTCATCGAAAAGGAAGAAAGCAGTGGTTGGTGGGCTAAGTCCCATCAGCCAACGGGGCTATTGGGTAGTTGGGTCCAGTCCCATCAGCAGCGTGGCCAGTGGGTAGTTGGATCTGGCGTTGTCAGGCGGCTCAGGTCACAGAGGTTGCGTCCCGAGCTACCAGGGCCGTGTTGGGGAAGATTTGGAGGAAACCGGGAAGTCTCAACTTCCCGGGGGAGCCGAAGTTTATCTGGGTCAGCCAGGGGTGGCCGGGGCCAACCTTGCCGACCAGGATGTGCCGGGGCAGGGCCGACCAGGAATGGTCAGGGCCGACTCGGCAGGCTCGGAGATGCCGGGGCCGAGAAGGGCCGACCAGGAATGGTCAGGGCCGACTCGGCAGGCTTGGAGGCGCCGGGGCAAAGAAGGGCCGACCAGAATGGTTGGGGCCAACTCGGCGGGCTTGGAGGCGCCGGGGCCGAGAAGGGCCGACCAGGAATGGTTGGGGCTGACTTGGCGGGCTTGGAGACGCCGGGGCCGAGAAGGGCCAACTCGATGGGCTTGGAGACGCCGGGGGCCAAGAAGGGCCGACCAGGAATGGTCGGGGCCGACTCGGCGGGCTTGAAGACGGGGCCGAGAAGGGCCACCAGGAAGGGTCGGGGCCGACTCGGGGGCTTGGAGACGCCGGGGCCGAGAAGGGCCGACCAGGGATGGTCGGGGCCGACTCGGCAGGCTTGGAGACGTTGGGGCCGAGAAGGGCCGACTAGGAATGGTCGGGCCGACTCGGCGGGCTTGGAGACGCCGGGGCCGAGAAGGGCCGGCCAGGAAGGGTCGGGGCTGACTCGGCGGGCTTGGAGACGCCGGGGCCGAGAAGGGCCGACCAGGGATGGTCGGGGCCGACTCGGCGGCTTGGAGATGCCGGGCGCACCAATGTTTTGATTTTATCGAAATTACCCTTATGGCTACATTAGCCACATCAGATGCCCCCCCGCCCCTGAGCGTTAAGGGACCACACGTCTGCAATCCTTTGGGCGAAAGGGGCGCGAAAATTCAAAAAGAATGGTTGCCTCCTTTAGTGCGCTTTAAATGGGCTGATGCGCTGGCGCTTTTTCGAGGCAGTGTCACTTCGGAGATCTTCCGTAATCATGCGTTAGGTGGTGATGACGTTGGCGCCGGACGCTCCGGAGAAGGAGCCCATTAGGTGATGGGAAAAAGGCAAGGGCATCATTACCGCTCCGTTTTCTATGGCCCGCGATTGGCCGGGGTCACGTCTTCTGGAGCGGATCAAGACGGCAGGCCTCGGGCGCAGGCGAGATTTTCGACCGGCAGTCTGCGACACAATGGGCATGCACCATATGGCGGGATCTGGGGCGGCGTTAGCTGGAGACGGGGGCTATAAAAACCTCCCATGGGCCTGTAGAAACTTTTACGCTGCCATTGCTTTCTTCTGCTTTCTTCTTCTTTGAGTTCTTCTGACCTGAGTCTTTCCAACTCCAAGGTTAGTTTCATCTCTTTTTTACCTATGGACGCCGCCCATTAGGGAGGGCAAGAGACCCGTAGAAGAGTCTTCCCAATCTAGCAGTGAGGACCAGGCCCCTGTAGCTAGAAGTCAAATGCCTCAGTCGGTGGGCGGTGTAGTCATCCGTGGTCAATCGGGGGCAGTAGGACCTCCGATCACCTCCGGTCCTCCTATTAGGGCAGTCCCTTTGTCCTCTCGCTATCCGGCGCTTCCTCCGGTGGTGAGTTCTGACCCAGCGGGTCCAGCTGGGGTGGCTTCCACCATGACCCCTAAGGACATAGAGGCCCTTAGAGCTAGATATAATGTCCCTGACTTCATTGGCCTGTCCGCACCGGGGCCCGAGGACAGGGTGACCTCTGACCATCCGGGCCGGGTCGCTCTGTACGAGGAGTTCTTCTGGTGCAGGCTGCGCCTTCCCTTCCATCCTTTTTTCCTTAATCTCTTAGATAGGTATAGGTTAGTGCCGGCACAGTTGACTCCGAACTCGATTCGGATCATCTACGCCTTTGTAATCCTTTGCCATTTCGAGGGGGCCCACCCAGGGCTGTCTCTGTTCGAGCTTTCTATAAGCTCCGCCGCCAAGGTGAGGGTGCCTGGTGGGCGTTTACCGCTAGGCCGGGTAGAGCCTTCCCATTGGGCCTCCCATCCAAGATTAGGGGGTGGAAACCTAGATTTCTCTTTGCCCACGTCGAGGGGGTTAGGGCTGCTTGGAGAGAGCCCGATACCAGCTCCAACAAAGACTCCACCTAGGGGATAGGGATAAGGAGTTATTCACCCAACTGTCCAACTGCCAAATCCCCAATTACAAGGAACTCCTGTCCGAGGAGAACCTGGTAGAAGCCGAGTTAGCCCCGCGACCGGTGAGCTTGGCACTTGAATTCTTCTGTCCGTCCTTCGATCTATTGTATGCCGCTACTGATGCTCGTTATTCTTCTTGTGCAGCGATGAGGGTTTCCACCAGCGACTTTGAGGCTGTTTTGAGGCAAAAAAGGCAGCGATGGAGAGTCGTCAGGCGGGCAAAGAAACCCCGAGGAAGGGAGCCGGCAAGGCCGGCCGCAGCCCCCACTGCCCCGATGCCCGCGGGGGAGCCGGCTGAGAAGAAGCCGGTTGTAGGGGCGGCCCGAAGCCAGCGAGGGCCGAGATCGAAGAAGGGGAGATCCCGGCCACCACCGAGACAATGGTGGTGGTTTTGGATGGAGAGGAGGAATCTCCCGCTGCCGCCTGTGCCCGAGGCAGGGCGGGTTACCGTTGCTGTCGGCCCTTCGGCCGCTGCCGAGCCGGAGAGAGAAAGTGCTCCCCCAACCGCCAGTGAGGGGTAGCGGGTTCCAGGGAGGCCCGGAATGGGGCGGAGGTGACCGAGAAGCAAAGGGGTGAGTCGGGGAGCTCATCCCGCCAACCGGCCCGGTGCCGGCCCGCCCCCAAGCCGAAGGCCTGCAGGTGGGCAGACGAGGCTGGTTCCCCCGGTCAGCTCGATGGTGGATGCCGCGCAGGCCTTCCGCCTCCTGTCAGAGGTCGAACCGCCGAGCTTGAAGAGGAGACGCGGGGAATGAGTCACTCCGCACTTCTGGACATGGTAATGGTCTCTGTTGTCCAGGTAAACTTTGAGCACCTGTCATTTTTCCATATTTCTTCTTCTTCTCGTAGCTGACATGCTCCCTCTGCTACAGTTGGTCACTGGAATGTTGGGCCTTCGAGGCGCTGGCCCACTCTTCCACCACAATCACCAAGGCCCTGGCGCGGGCC
>UESW01001601.1:263448-296763 GCA_900491605.1 Calamus simplicifolius | reverse complement strand
TAATTTGCTATATATGACCTAGCTGGGTATTGTTTATATGTTGCAGGTCATTTGGGATCCCCATCGTCATCAGCGAGCTGATCGTCCGTTCCTAGACATTGCATTCTTCAGTGGATGCCTAAAGTGTATGGATGTCGTAGAACCCTATCATCCTGAAAGGGTTCTACGACAGTTTGGTCGGATACAGACGATCCCTCGCGCGCCACTAGCCCCTGCGCGAGCCAGTAGAGGACCGACAGCAGGATCGTACCGTATTGCATATGTCTTCTTGGATCAGTTATGGGAGGAGTGGGAGGATCACGTACTGAGCCAACGTCGTAGGAGCCATCCGGTTGTCCGACCATCGGACTGTGTTCCAGGATATATGGATTGGTATTCTCGTATCACGCACTTGGTTGTCCACCCCCCAGAGAGCCGATCCAGCATATATGATCGTGCACGAACTGAAGATGTTGATGTTGATCTTGACGTTTACCGGCGGCGCTGTGAGGATGCCATCAGCATTTGTACCAACACTCTAAATATGGGTCGGGTGGAGATTGCATCATTTGGGACCGACTACATGTACGATGTTATGTCGCATATGGCTGATGTTCTGCAGGGTCAGCACATCTCGACTGTTGAGCCTGATGTGCCTGGACCTAGTCATGCGACACCTGATGTGCCTGGACCCAGTCATGCACGACCTGATGTTCCTGGATCTAGTCAGGCACCCACACAGCAGTATAGGCGTCGACGACGACGGGCTGGGGATTGATTGGGATGGGATTTGTATTACTTTTGCTTGTTACAAAGTCAATATTTTGTTATATGTAACATTCAAAGCAAATGAAATGAAATGAAAGTTTCAATTCCAAATTTTTGTCTTATTTACAAACATTTCATCCCTTGCCATTCCGTTTCATCCGTGCCATCCCGTGCCGGTACGTGCCGGGCCATCTGGTGCTAACACCGCACATTATCGCGCAAATCACATTGATTATATCTAAAATATAATGACATTTGTTATTGAAAAATATCAAAGGCCAATCAAAGGCGTGCCGTGCCAATGAAACGCTTGCCGGGCCAATATTACGCCTGGGCCATCAATTGCTACCCCGTGTCGATCTGCGCACCAGATGGCTCGGGACCCATATCCTCCTCGACATTCCACTCAACCACAAAGCCCCGTGCCGGGCCGTGCCGGCCCGTGCCGGCCCGTGCCGGTGGCGTGCCAAATTTTATTAAAGATTTTGAAATAACTCAATAAATCACTCATTTTAAAATTGGTTGAAAATATAATTTGAGTACCCTCTTGCCTGTGCACCCGACGGCCCGGGGACCATATCCTCGGACCCATTCCACACAACCAAATAGCCGCGTGCCGAATTAACCTCCGTTCGGTCTGACAGAGCCGAACAGAGGCAAACTGTTCGGCCCTGTGTGGCCGAACAAATTGCCTCTGTTCGGCCCAGTGTGGCCGAACAGAGGCACTTTGTTCGGCCACACAGGGCCGAACACGGTTATTCAGGGTAAAGGCCTGTGTTCGGCCCTGTGTGGCCGAACAAATTGCCTCTGTTCGGCCACACTGGGCCGAACAGAGGCAATTTGTTCGGCCACACAGGGCCGAACAGTTTGCCTCTGTTCGGCTCTGTCAGACCGAACGGAGGTTAATTCGGCACGCGGCTATTTGGTTGTGTGGAATGGGTCCGAGGATATGGTCCCCGGGCCGTCGGGTGCGCAGACAAGAGGGTACTCAAATTATATTTTCAACCAATTTTAAAATGAGTGATTTATTGAGTTATTTCAAAATCTTTAATAAAATTTGGCACGCCACCGGCACGGGCCGGCACGGGGCTTTGTGGTTGAGTGGAATGTCGAGGAGGATATGGGTCCCGGGCCATCTGGTGCGCAGATCGACACGGGGCAGCAATTGATGGCCCAGGCGTAATATTGGTCCGGCAAGCGTTTCATTGGCACGGCCCGGCACGGGATGGCACGAATGGAACGGGATGGCACGAATGTTTGACATTGATCGAATGTATACAAACAATTTACACACATAAGAAGATAAAAAAAATGATATTCAAAACTTTCATTTCATTTCAATTGCATTGAATGTTACATAAACAAAATGTTGACTTTGTTACAACCAATGCACTCTACAACTCAACAGTCTCGCTAAGTATTACATCGGACGATATATTTTCTCTGAACTGTTGAATCCTAGATTCATAAGAATTGGCCCATCCGGAAGCACAAGGTAAATGGTATTTTAACCAGTTGGTTGCTATTGGCGGTACTGGATGACCCGGCAACAAGAAAACCTACAAGAGTAATCAAGTTTAAAAAATCGTCAAGAATAACAGCAATGTCTTAAATTTAATACCTCAACAAAGAGTAATATATTTAATACCTCAACAAAATGGTTGCTATTAACGAAGGCCACTGCAATGTCTTTACGGGATACAAGAGGAAGAGGCACTGATCTGAGCGGTAAGAAAGTCAGACATTGTTGCAAGGAGAGGTGGTACACGACAACATTGTAGCATGATGCTATAAGATGCCCCATATCTGGCATGGTCATCCACCGGTCATATGGCGGACAATCCTCAAAATATGATAATGCATGAGCGATCTCGTCAACCCTCCCCTCGACAGCATACAATGCGCGATAGTGCTCTATATGACAGTTCAACTCATGTAATAAATCCCTCCTGACACGTGGCCAATCTTCCTCTCCGAAGCCAAGTAAGTCAGCAATTGCTCGAAATCCACAGTTGCCATCAGCTTTGACATCCTTGATGTGCTGGATGAATGCCCTCAACCCGTCTGGAAGTTGATTTATATAGATCATTGGCTTATGTGACCGGATTCGTTGACGAATAACCTACAAATTGTAATGAATGATATGAATTATATAAAATATAACGATAAGCTATATTAAAGAAAAGCTTCGTACCTTCTTCTTTGGCTGCCCCTTCGGCATCTGCATCCTTGGGATCCCTAAAATATTTTGCTGCGAACCAGGTGAATAACTATCCTGTCCAGATAGAACCAACTCAAATGCGGAAGGGTCACGGCGAGTAGAAGTATCAACCTCCAATGAAGCCCGCCCACGTATACCGATCTTCCTTTTCGCAGGTTCTTCAAGGGATGTACTCTCAGGACTTGCAATCTCTCTTAATTTCTTTAACATTTGCAATTGAGATGCCCCATCTAACTGCTCGAATTTCTCGGCAATTATATTCAACTCTGGTTTACAGGTCAACTTCACACTTTGCACATTTTTAGCAGGCTGCATATCAAGTTTCGTCCAATGAGGATCTATGCAGTCGAGGGGAATAGGCTGACCTTTCATCCTATACCGCAAAATCTCATGAGCACATGGTAAGCCATGTGTGCGTCGAATAGCACACCCACAAGCTGATTCATGAATCTCAGCTGAATTGGCCCGATTCGATTGGGCAAGGATATGATTTAATGCACATATAGATATGAATCCTCGCAGTTCTTTGAATTCAGCAGGCTTAAAGTTGTGTTGCACGACCGTCAAACTCTTCTCGAATGAGGCTTTAATGTCGCTGTGCTGTAGCTCAATCAAACTATTTATTTTTGTCCAAGAAGACTCGAAAGTACCTTGGCTTGAACCAAGCTGTCTTTTAAGCCTTGCATGTGCACTTTCAGCCCTAGTAAAGTAAGAAAATTAGATCAAAGTTATATATCAAAGATAAAAATATAATATATGAATTGCTAAGGGAAATCTTTTTCTTGAAATACCTATTTGTTGTCACATTCCCGTAGTGCCTATAATTGTCCGTCCATGCTGAGACAAATCTTTCCCTGTATTTGCTCAACCAGGTATCTGATACATATCGCAAGGCATCTGGATACGAACTGAAATCTCTCTGAAGTGCACTCCAACGAACATTATAGTCATCTTCTGTGGCTGACAGGACCAGTATATTCCAACTCATTATAAACATATCCCATTTCTCCTTTGTTTCAAATAATCTTTTGCATTGAGCCAGAACATTCCTACTAATATGCCATCTACATAACATATGTGAAGATGTAGGAAATACCCTCTTAATTGCATTCAATAGAGCCAAATCTCTATCTGTGATTATCACCTCAGGCAAAACATCAGCATCCATGACACTGCGCAATCTATCTAATGCCCATGTATAGTTATTTTCCCGCTCAGAGTCCATGTATGCAAAAGCAACAGAAAATGTGAGATTAGTTGATGTCACCCCCACAATCTCTAACAGAGGAAGACGATATCTATTCGTCTTGTATGTGCAATCCATAATCAATACACGAGGAAATGCACGTAACAATTCTATACATCCAGGGTGTGCCCAAAACAAGTCGCGCACCACGTCAGTACTACCGCAACTCCTATGCCACTCAATATATTTAGCATCGGCTAATTGACCAAGAAGATGTTGCATCTGGGATCTCCCTGCTTTCTCTAAAACCTTACACCTCTGGCGTGCATTGTAGATCGTCTTCATTGTCGTAACATTGTGGGCATCTCTTTGCTTCAATGTGGACAATATATCCTTTGGCCGAACCAAAGTTTTCGACATATCCTCTAACAATGAAGTCTCCTCCCTAGATAATCTTCCAGCATATGAGTGTCCCTCGAAATGCTTCGCAGACGGATGATTGTGCACTCCACAAATAACCTCCAAAATCCAATCATCCCCAGTGTCCAATTTCCTTCCTCTTAATAAAAATGGGCATCCACACTTCTTTGTACCACTAGCCCTCTTCTTTGATCCCTTTTCCTTTTCCTTTCCGCTTGTGCATTTGTGCTTACCGCTCCTTTCGCAACCTAACTTGATTCTTGGTTTCCTAACATTGCTTCCCGAATCAGATGTTTTAATTACAATAACTAATCCATTCCTCCTCCCAGCTTCCCGACACCAACTACACAATTCTTCTCTACTCTTGAATATCTACACAATAAATAGTATAATTTAGCAAGTATAGTATACAATTAAAACAAGTCAGCAACAATTGCAATCAAAATTATCTTACTTCGTAAGTTGTAAATTCATTTGTGTAATCCATAACACAATCTGAGCCAATTTTGCTTGATTCGGTTGACGCATCATCCTACAAGGATAAAATATTATGTTAAATTTATATTTGGAACATAATGGTTTCGTTCGGCTAAGTATGGCCGAACGGAATAGATTTGTTCGGCCAGAGGGCCGAACGGAATAGTTTTGTTCGGCCAGGGCTGGCCGAACATAAACAATATGTTCGGCATAACCTAGCCGAACAGAATGCATCTGTTCGGCCAGGTTAAGCCGAACATATTGTTTATGTTCGGCCAGCCCTGGCCGAACAAAATTGTTCCGTTCGGCCCTGGTAGGCCGAACGGAACGCGTTCCGGGAAAAAAAAAAAAGACGATTCAGTTTTAAAAACGTACCTTATCGTAACCGTAGCCTTCCCAGATTACTACTTGCTTGTCCATTGTTGAAATGAGAGCTTTAAACCTTGTCTAGACCCTGATTTCAGAGACAATCGTTGAGAGAGGGAGGAGGAAGGGAGATGGCTGTGCCTGGGAGAAAGTTTGAAATGAAATCAGGGGTTTTGATCATGTGGGTGTAGATAGAAATAAGCAAGGGTAGATAAGTAATTACATCTTAGGGTATTTTAGGTATTTTAATTTTATGTAAGTGTGGTGTGGAGAGTAATCGTTGGGGTGCCAATAGAACGACTCCCACGCGTGTCATGGCCCAATGGGCCTCGTATGCACGCGCGGGGGAGCGCGGCCAATGCCGCGCCCGGTGCGCGCTTCCTGCACCGGGAGCGGTGCAGGAAGAGTTTTCCATTTGAGACACGCCATCAAGGCCGGTGCGAGGGACGAAAGGTGACGCCTTTTTCCTGGTGGAGAAGTGTTGCCGAAAAACTCGTAACCACCGTTTCAGCTTCTTTTCCTCGTTCACTATCGCAGCGAATGCTGGACTGATGGATTACAAAGTTTTGCAGGCGCGCCAGGAATTCCACCAACCGCAACCCTACGTCGGTCCCTCTTACTCCTACCTCCCAAACCCTAACCCTAACCCTAACCCCAATCCAACCCTCGGGCTCGATAATTCTAACCCGTCCACCGATCCCGGGGCCCTCCGGTTGCCGGGCACGGACCCGTATGCCGCGCATGGCGGCGGCTGCGAGGGTTTCCTTGCCGGATCATACACCTATATACAGGCGGCGGCGCAGGCGGCCGCGGCGGCGACTTTGGCGGCCTCGGGGTGGGTTTGACGTCGTACTATTATGGCGCCGGAGGAGGGGAGGCGCATCTTAGCTGTGGAGTTGTGAGTGTTTTCGTTTCTATTCTCTTTATATCATACTAATTTCATGCGTATAATCGCTATTTCTTTTTTCCTGTAGCCCTTTCCCTCTGGCCACCTTGGATTCTTAGGTTGGATTTGGAGACTGTTACAGCCTCTAATTTATATTCGGAAGTGGAATGGTTTTTCTAGTATCTGGGAAATTCTGGTTTCCTCTTGTTCGGTCGGGGGGTTTTATGTTTTATTTCTGTGGTTTTTTCACTCCTGCATTATAAATTTGAGTTTTTGTCATGACATTGGCTGTGTCTTTCGTTTAGTTTATTAAAATTTTTCTTTTTAGAATCAGAATCTTTGTGTTTCAAGCGTCTCGCTGACCAGGCCACATTGTTGCATTGTTTTTCAATTTTTTTTATTTGTAATTTCAGTTCTTTCTATTTACTTTTCAAATGTCTAGTTTGCACTGCTGAATGAAGGTAGGGTACTATTATTTGGAAAATCGATTAATATTGCACCACCTCAGAATTAACTTTGTGTTGCTGAAAAACAGCATTTGTCATGTACACTTTTCATTAGTCCTTTGCTTATGAACTGCAGCTTCATATATAATTTTGTTATGATATCCTCAAAAAAGGAAAAAAAATTGTTCCATACAATGTTGACATCAGGATCGTTTTAATCCGTGTATTGGAATAATAAATGACCTTTTTTTGCATGGGAACCATATTAGTGTAAAGCTATTATACGTTGGTGTCAAATGCACTACGAGTCTAAGTTTGGTATGGTATAAGGGTTATAGTTGATGGAGCAATTATTGAGAAGAAAATATGCATTGAATTGTTTTTGACTTAGTGCTATATAAGGCTATTTGATCTCCTCCATCCATCTAATGGCTGATTGATCATATGACATCAATATTGGAACTTGATAGTCTCTAGTTCTTTCTTTGCAAATATCCATACTGATTTCTTAGATTTTTTAGCTGAATGAAGAAAAAGGATTCATGTAGCTAACCCTAACCAGTTTGAGATTAAGGTTTTGTAGTTGTTGCTGTTGTTTCCTTAGATTCTTTTTTTTTTTTTTTTGAAGAAGCCGTTTCCTTAGGCATGGTTGTTTTGCTCCTCATCTTTAGATTGGTGGCAGATCATCTTAATATAAAAGCAGTTGTAATTCCTTAACATGTTCCTGCATGCTTTCTTTCCATTTTCAGATACTAGATAGTCTTGGTTTTCCTAGCAAATCTAAGCATTTTATCTTGATCTGACCCATAGGGTTGAAAGCAAATCAGTTACTGATACTAGTCAGATGTTGGAATTCATATCTATATTTTTTTTTAATCAAACATAAATGTAGCCCAAATATTCCAGCATGTGCACTTGTAAATATCTTGTATGGATATAAGCATGGATATTTAAAGATGTCACTATATGGAAGTTATATTAAATTAAAGACTCACTAATGCACTCCTTTTTTTTCTATGAATTTTGTGACAGTTACATGAGACTAAATGAGATTGCAAATGGAATTGGATATTTGGATACAACTGGGATAGATGTGTATTCATATTGATATTTGCTTTTGTTTGACAGATGAGAATATAAGGATATTAATCAGATGCTAATATTTATATCTAGATCAGGATAGATTTCAATATTAAGTTGGATGATGACAGACATTATCCATTCCATTCTTGCCCATATGCCCCATCCTAACATGAGATGATCCTTGGCTAAGCTCGTTTGATATGCTCATGGGTTGGATGTGCTGGTATAAATTATAATTATGGATATCACAGTATCTATAATCAAAGGAAATCTTCATTTGGCCAGTCGAGTCTTGTGAAGGTGCTCTAAAACATCAATTGCACCAACAAAATTGCACTATAGTTTTATAACCTGAAGATTGAAATTTCCTCCCCTTTCATGGAAGTTATGGCCTTTAGATATTTCTCATTTAATTTCATTTTGTGGATCATTGTTCTCCCAATATTTGACCCTACATTTTAATTGGCTTCTAATAATATGTGAATGCAAGATTGGACCATCAACAGGAAGATCTTCTTATAAAACTTGATATATGTCTAGGTACATGACATGTTTGGAAAATAAAACAAGGTGCCACCTGTCCAAGCTGGTAAAGGCTTTGGTTGCTGTACTGAATGACCGGGATTTAAATCCTGCCTTCATGAGGGTTTGGGCATTAGGGTTCAATGGGGAATGACTACCTTGTCATGTATTGCATTGCCTACAAGCCTCTTCTACCAAACAGAAAAGGAAAAGAAAAAGGAGAAACAAGAAGAAAAAAAACAAACATCCATCATGTAGCTCATGGTACATGCCTGGAACTATCATTATGTTTGGACAATGGATGTGCTTTGCTACCTAATGACGCCTGGTCATCGGAAACGATTGTCAGAGGGCTCTGTGAAGGTGCTGATGAAGTCTTCCTTTGTTGCAGAGAACCTGCAAGAAGTCCCAGGATCGGAAGTTCTGGCGGAGATCCTTCGACGGGCAAGTCACAATCAGAGTCACAGCCGTAAGCTTGAGAAAGCTCGTAAGGAAAAGGCTCAGAGATTCGAATGTTCTCTGAGTGTTAAGAGTGTGTTCTCAATTGTTACCTTGCCAAGGATCCCTCTTACCCTTTTATGGACCCTTGGTTTTCATCTGGGGATCAGTCACGTGGAGTTCCGTGGAGGAGAATGTCCGCTAAACTCATGGTGATTACGTGAGTTCGGAGACAGTTGGTGGGCCTGGTCCTTTCAGTCAGGTAGATGGTGGGCCTAGTCCCATCGGATGCGTGGGTCAAGTGGTTGGTGGGCCTGATCCTATCAGCTAGATGGTTGGTGGGCTTGGCTTGGCTTTGCTGTTAACGCTTACATGGCACTATCGGCCACATCAGATGCTTCCCTCCTAAGCTTAAGTGGCCACGTGTCTATCGATTCTTGAGCGAAAGGAGCGCAAAAATTATCATAATTATTGGTTTCGTGCGCCATTAATCGGCGGAGGCGGGGCGCGCCTTCTCGAGGCGATATCGCTTCAAAGTCCATTCGTATTTAAGGAGAAGCACGAAAAGTGGCACCGATTTGGGTGCATCGAGGAAATATCTCTCGAGGAACGAAAAAAGTTGGGCAGTTATTGGCCGCGGATCTCACTCCCTGTGCGGAACCGATGCACCATATCTTGAGCGAAAGGGCAGTTATTGATAGCTGTAGGTTGTCTTCAATCGCGGATGGCCGCGTGGCAGCGCATTGGGCGGGACGATTCAAAATTTTGTATAAAATTACCTCGTCCGCCCCTTCGTGCCTTTACGCTTTCATCATCTTCTTTGTCGCTTCCATCCTCAGAATTCTAAACCCTCACATCTCGAACCTTCCGTAACCTTCCATTCCCCTGTTTGACACCAGGTCAGTTTTTTCTTGTCTCCCTCCTTCTTTGTCTTCTTCTGCCTTCTTCCTCATGGATTGCCGCGCCGTTAGGAAGGGCAAGAGGCCCGTAGTGAACCTCCCCCATCCTCGGAAGAGGAGGAGGTTCCTCTTATTCACCGTCGATGTTGGCCAATCAGTGGTGTCACCATTCACGACCGTCCGACGGTAGTTGTCCAACCACCACTCCAAGTATCTCCGCCTAGGGCGCCTTCACCTAGGGTAGTGCCACCTAGGGTAGCTCCAGCGCCTAGGGCAGCTTCATCGCTCCTAGTCCGTCCGACCCCCCCCCTCCGGTGGCCACTTCTGAGTTGGCAGGGGCAGAGGAGACGACCTCCAGCATGACCCCTGAGGAGGTAGAATACCTCAGGGTTAGGTATAGGGTTCCCAGTTTCATTCGCCTGTCCGCTCCTAGACTGAGGACATGGTGAACTTTGACCAGTCTGGCCGGATAGCCCTGTACGAGGAGTTCTTCAAGTGCGGGCTCCACCTCCCTCTTTATCCATTCGTCCTTAACCTATTAGATAGGTATGAACTTGTCCCGGCACAGTTGATTCCGAACTCGGTTCGCATCATCTGTGCCTTCGTCGTTCTTTGTTTCTTCCACGGCTTGGAGGCCAGAACTTCTCTGTTCCGAGCCTCTTACAAACTCCGCCACCACAGTGAAGACGGGTGGCAAATTTTTACCTCTAAGCCCGTTGGACCCTACCACTGAACCTCCCTTCCAAAGTCAAAGGATGAAAATTCCGCTTCTTATTCGCCCACGTGGATGGAGTGAGGACGAGTTGGAGGAGTTCTAATGTCGGCCCCAATAAAATCTCCACCGTGGATGAGAGGGATCGGGAGCTCTTCGACCGCCTGACGTCCTTCGAGATCCCTTCCTGCAAGGAGTTGTTGGCTAAGGGCAACCTCTATGAGGCCGAATTGGCCCCGGCGGTTGGTGAGCGCAAGATCCCGCTCTCCTCATCCCCTTTGCTCATTCATTCTTCTTTTCTGACCGTTAGTTCCTTGTGCAGCGATGAAGTTGCCCGCTGAGCGACTGAAGGCTGCAGTTCGGAGAAGGAGGCCGGCGAGGTGGTGAGGCTGGCTAAAAAGTCTCGGTGGAAGGCCCAGGGCGAGCCGGCCCAAGCTTTCGTGGCCCTTGCGGAGATCGCTCCCGCGGAGGGGCCAAGGGAAAGCGTCATGGTCGAGGCGCCAGTGAGGGGAGATGTCCCTGCCATGGCCGAGGCGGGATCGGAGAGGAGGGGCCAGTTGGCCCGGGCGAAAGAGGCCGTGGACGGACATTCGGCTCCCGTCGAGCCAACGGAGATGGTCGGATTGGAGGTCGAGGATGAGCCTTCGATCCCCACCGAGCCGGCGGAGGTGGCCAACTTGGGGGCTGAGGGTGGACACCCGGCCCCTCCCGCCTTCGGGCGGGAGGGATCGCTCCGGAGGCCGGGGAAGAAGAGGGCAAACGACGGTGAGGCGGAGCCGACAACTCCGCGACCGTCTTCTGGTCAAGGGTCCAGTGCCGAGGAACCGCGCGGCCGTCGAGGTTCTCAGCCATGGATAGCGGGCGGCTGACGGAGCACCTGCTGGAGAGGATCCATTTGCCCCGGTTCCGCGAGCATCTCAGACGCGAACCCGTCGCCAGGATTCTTGACGCAACCTATGTATCAGTGCTCCAAGTAATTTCCCTTCACGCCGCTCTTCTTTCTGTAAGTTTATTTTGAGCTTTGACTAACCCCTTAACCTTTGCATATTGCCAAAGAGGTTCTCACCCTCCGGAATGCTGTGATTCGGACCGGTGATGCGGTCATGCACTCCCAGGAGCAGTGGCCACGTACCAAGCTCGGTGCAGTGAGATGGCTGAGAAGCTGGCCGAGGCCCAGGCTCGAGAAACTGCGATGGCCAGCAAGTTTCTCGCGGCCGATGCCGCCTGCAATGACTGGAAGGCCGATTTAAGGAGGCCGAGAGGAAGGCGGCGGCCGAACTCGACCGGACCTTGGCAACTAAGGCCAAGTTGGCGGAGGCTATGGTGAGGTTGGAGTCGGCCAAAGGTAAGGTTGACGAGCTAACCCAGAGGCTTGGGATGCCGAGGACTGGGCCGAGACGGCGGAGGCGCTCACTGCCGAAGAGAGGGCCGCTCTGGCGGAGTTCGACTCCCGATAGGCCTAGGAGAAAAGGGCCGACACTGAGGCCCGAGCCCAAAGCGCCGAGGCCCGAGCTGAAGACGCGAGAACCGAGCCCAGGATGCCAAGACCTGGGCTCAGAATGCTGTCGAGCAGTTCAAAAGCTCCTCGGTGTTCGAGCTGAAGGTGACGGAGGCCAGTCTCGATGCTTATGTCTAACGCTTCGATCATTGCAAGGTCACCCGGATCTTTGGGCTCGATGACCTTGACGCCATCAGACTCGGAGACTCGGACGATGAGGCGTCGGGCGAGGACGATGCTGGTGGCGAGCCGGGACCCGTCGAGCTGTAGATATTTAGGCCTTCTCCTATTTTTCTTTCTTTTTGATTGTAACGACTTTGATTCGGCCTTTTGTACTTCACTTGAATATCAATAAAAAGAAAGTTTTGCCCAAGTGTTTGATGTTACTTAGCTTTTTGTAGTAGCCTTATCTTTCTGTAATGGCATGCCGGTTTGGCCCTTTAGGCTCGACAGCAAGTAGCCGCAGTCCTTCCGACGATCTGATCGGGATCTGTACGAACTTGTGGCGTCGGCCGAGTCCTTAGTCCCTTAGGCGCTTGTCGGAATGACTGTAGGATGCCAGTATCAGCTAAGGAACGCTTAGGCAAGCTTGGGAGACCTTAGGAACCACCTCGGGGGTTTCGTGTGCTAGCCCGAGGGGCAACTCGAACGGGAATGGAACTATCGGGGTCTTGAACTGTCTCAGGGGCGTCTCCACGCCGGACCGAATGGTGACCCACTAGTCGCGAGTTTGCCGAGCTTCTTTAGAACCGCCTCGGGGGTTTCGTGTGCTGGCCCGAGGGATGACTCGAATGGGAACGAAACTGTCAGTCTTGAACCGTCTCGGGAATGTCTCCACGTCGGACCGAGTGGTGATCCATTAGTCGCGAGTTCGCTGAGCTCCTTTAGAATCGCCTTGGGGGTTTCGTGTGCCGGCTCGAGAGGCGACTCGAACGAAAATGGAACGGTCGGGATCTTGAACCGCCTCGAAGCGTCTCTAAACTGGATCGAGTGGTGACCCGTTAGTCGCGAGTCCGCTGAGCTCCTTTAGAACCGTCTCGAGGGTTTCGTGTGCCGGCCCGAGAGGCAACTCGAACGGGAACGGAACTGTCGGGTCTTAAACCGCCTCGGGGGCATCTTCACGTCGGATCGAGTGGTGACCCATAGTCGCGAGTCCGCCGAGCTCCTTTAGAACCGCCTCGGGGGTTTCGTGTGCCGGTCCAAGGGCGACTTGAACCGGAACAAAACTATTGGGGTCTTGAACCGCCTTGGGGGTGTCTCCACGCCGGACCGAGTGGTAATCCATTAGTCGTGAGTTCATCGAGCTCCTTTAGAACCGCTCGGAGTTTCGTGTGCCAGCCCGAGGGGCGACTCGAATAGGAACAGAATTGTTGGGGTCTTGAACCGCCTCAGGGGCATCTCCATATCGGACTGAGTGATGACCCACTAGTAGTGATCCATCGAGCTCCTTTAGAACCATCTCGGGGGTTTCTTGTGCAGGCCCGAGGGCGACTCGAACAAAACGAAACTGTCGAGGTCTTGAATTGCCTCGGTAGCATCTTCAAGCCGGACGAGTGGTGACCCGTTAGTTGTGAGTTCGTCGAGCTCCTTTAGAACCGCCTCGAGGGTTTCGTGTGTCGGCCCGAGGGGCGACTCGAATGGAAACAAAACTGTCGGGGTCTTGAACTGCCTCGGGAGCGTCTTCGCGGACCGAGTGGTGACCCACTAGTGCAAGTCTGCCGAGCTCTTTTAGAACCGTCGAGGGTTTGTGTGCCGTCTGAGGGGCAACTCGAACGGAAACAGAACTGTCGGGGTTTTGAACTATCTCGGAGGTATCTCCACGCCAGACCGAGTGGTGACCCATTAGTTGCGAGTCCGCCAAGCTCTTTTAGAACCGCCTTGGGGTTTCGTATGCTGGTTCGAGGGGCGACTCAAACGAGAACGAAACTGTCGGGGTCTTGAACCGCCTCGGGGGCATCTCCACGTGGATCGAGTGGTGACCCATTAGTCGCGAGTCCGCCAAGCTCCTTTAGAACCGCCTCGGGAGTTTTGTGTGTCGGCCCTAACGGGCGACTCGAATGAGAACGGAACTGTCGGGAGCTTGAACCGTCTCGGGGCGTCTCTACACTGGACCGAGTGGTGACCCACTAGTGCGAGGCCGCCGAGCTCCTATAGTCGTCAGATCCTCAGCTTCAGAGATGAGTTAGATATATCATTTAGGAATTCCTTTTATTATCATTAGTTGAAGGGGTGCATCATTGATAATACCGACGAAAGTTGTCCGCATTCCAGGTACGTGGATGGGCTGTCGTCGAGCTTTCAATCCGATATACTCCTCGGTGAAGTACCTCGGTGACCCGGTAAGGCCCTTCCTAGTTGGAGACAATTTGCCTCCCTTCGTTGGTTTGGATATCTCGGCCTTTCTGAGGACTAAGTTCCGGGGCAAAACGTTTTGGGACGAATTCGGGTGTTATAATACTTGGTCGCTCGTTGACGGAATGTGGCCATTTTGAGCCACGTCCGATCGTGCGCCTCGTTGATAAAGTCAAGGTTGACTCTCAGCTGCACGGGGTTGTCCTTTTCACTGTATGACTCCATTCGGAGGCTTGGGAGGCCGATCTCGACGGGGATGACTGCCTCGGATCCGAAGACGAGGCTGAAGGGGGTCTCCTGTCGGGGCCTGCGGAGTCGTGTGATAGCCCACAGCACGCTTGGGAGTTCTTCCATCCATTTGCCCTTGGATCCATCCAATCGGGTTCTAAGCCCTCGGAGGATGGTCCGGTTCATGACCTCGGCTTTCCCATTGGTCTGTAGATGGCCGACAGAGGTGAACCGGCGGCAAATGTTTAGCTCGACGCAAAATGTCTTGAACGTGATGTTGTTGAACTGCCGGCCGTGTGGTGATGATGGTACGAGGCAGCCCGAACTGGCATATCATGGATTTTCAGAAGAAGGATTTGACTTTGCTCTCGGTGATCTTGGCCAGTGCCTCGACTTCGACCCATTTGGTAAAGTAGTTGATAGCGACGAGCAGAAACTTCCGTTGACTCAAAGCCGGAGGAACGGTCCAAGGATGTCCATTCTCCACTGAGCAAAGGGTCATGGGGCCGAGAGCAGACTTAGTGGAGAGGCCGGCTATCGTTGGATGTGCGTGTCATTGGCAGCCGTCGCACTTTCGGACTAGCTCGGTGGCATTATCCCTCATGTTCGGTCAGTAATATCCTTGGTGGAGAGCTTTCTGTGCCAGTGATCTGCCCTCCAGGTGGTCTCCGCAGATGTCTCCATGCTTCTCTCTAAGGATGTAATTGGTGTCTGCAGGACCGACACATTTAAGAAGGGGTAGGAGAAAGACCTTTTGTATAGTCGTTCGTCCAACAAGGTGAACTTGAAGGCTCTCCATTTGAGCAGTCTAGCCTTCTCGCGATTGGTGGGGAGGGTGCCGTTGGTGAGGTAACGGATGTAGGCATCCATTCACGTCGGCTCCTGTATGACTGGGAGGACTTCTTTGCCTTTGGTGTTGGGTCTTTCCAAATGTTCGATGTAGGTGCTCCCAGGACATCCGCCGAGGTGGCCAGACGGGAAAAGGCATCGACCTTGGCGTTCTCGCTCCGAGGGATGTAACTGATGTTGAAATATGTTAGTAAGAAGGTCAGGAGTCGGACCTTCTCCAAGTATTGGGACATGACTGGATCCCGCGCCTCGACTCCCCGTTGATTTGTCGAAGATGAGCTGGGAGTCGTGAAGGTTCTGAGACGCTTCACCCCAAGCTCCTGGGCGAGCCACACCCGGCCAACACGGCTTTATACTCGGCTTGGTTATTTGTGGCTTTGAAGAGGAGCCGGAGGGCGTATTCTACCTTCTCGCCCTTCAGGCTCGCAAGGATGAGACCTGCTCCACTTCCTTGAGAGTTTGAGGTGCTGTCCACATGGAGGATCCAGGTTTCCTCTACCTTTTTGGGCTCAGCATCTTGTTGTACCATTGGGGGTTTTTGCTTGTTCCTCGGTTCAAGTGCACTCGACCAAAAAATCGGCCAGGACCTAAGACTTCAAAGCCGGCCTTGCCTGGAATAAGAGGTCGAACTCTTCCAACCTGATCGCCCATTTGGCTAGCCGACCCGAGGTGTCAGGATGAGCTAGGATAGCTTTAAGGGGTTGGTCCGTAAGCATCACTATTGGATGAGCTGACCTCGGTATCGTGGAGTACTTTGCTCACGTAGTAGATGGGCTTCTGAGTTCCGTCGGTATCGAGGCATACCAGGACGAAGCTGACGGCCTCCGAGGAGGCGGCGAGGTAGAGATAAAAGCTCTCCCCATTCTTTGGCTTCGACAGCAGCGGCAGGGTAGACAAAAACTCCTTCAGTCCTTTAAATGTAGACCTTGCTTTCTGTAGTAGCTACAGGACATGCATGAATGGGCACTGATCTGATTTGGTCAACTCTTAATATGACACAAATGTTTCTGTTGGATACTGCTATTAATTTACTGGTATTTGTACTCCATTCAGCATCTTGACTGTATATGTAACCATTGTTAATTATCTGGACTAGTGTTTATACATTCATAGCCTCCTTTTCTTCCATCTATAATGACAACTGCCTTTGCTAACCAGTGGATACTGCATCATTTTATTTTAAGAAACTTAGGAACATGCAAAACTAAGCTGGTGGTTATCTATACCATTTTAATTTATAAGTTTGTGATATAGTCTTATTGGAACATCCCGAGGGATGTTCGAATCAATTACTGTCCCAAGTGTTAGGATGCTTTTGTTCTACCATCATTCCAGCATCCCAAATAACATGTCTTGGGACAGCCGTTATCCCAAGTGTAGGGACAATACATAATGGTGGCACGTTCCATTCAATGAAAAAATTGGAACAACTCTACCTTATAAGATTTAAAACCTTGTATTGTATTTCAGTGAGCTGTATATTTCCTGTCCTTTGGCCCATCTCGTTTTGTGAATTACCAGATGATACTAGTGTTGAACTTATTAATTTTCATTTTTTTCCTCAGATGAACATATTTGTTGTTCTTTGGCTTTATGCTTTTATGAGCATTGCTAATGCATAAATTTTTCATGTTTCACTTATTTTATTATTTTTTCATATACTTTGTTCATCTTTTTGTATGCAAGTGTTGAGACTAGATGCACTAGGACTTCACCAACTGTGTGTGTGTTATGTCTGTTATGTAACTCTGTATATGCGGAGATTTGATGGTGATCAGTATAGAATCAAAATTGTTATCAGATTGCGTACATGTACGGATATGTACGTGCATGAACGCATGTTGAAATCTTTTCCTTTTCCTTGTTTTCTGTGAATTTCTGCAAACATTCCTGGAAACAAAAACCCATTGCATGTCAAGTGAAAGGTTATCTGTTTAGCTAGACATTTGAATTTGTTGTCTTTTATTGTTTACTGGAGATGCCATCAAGCTTTTATAAAGCGAATAGTTTAGGGTTTTACATATCACTACTTTTTTGCTGCTCACAACAATTTGTGTGCTAAATTCAAGTTACATGCATGGGAAATGATTCATTTCTTTTTAACTTGCGAGATGAGGAAGGCTGTTAGTGCCAAGAAAACCTTTGAAAGTTTGGAGACAAAGAAACAGAAGATTATTCAGGGAGGTGCAGCAGCTGATTCTGTAAGAGTTTGCACAGTGTGCAATGTTGTCTGCAATAGTGACATAGTTTTTGCTTCACATCTTGCTGGTGAAAAGCATGCTTTGAAGGTAAAGCAGATACTCATAATTGACCCTCACCTTGATTGTTATTTTACGTGCTTTTACGTAGATGCATCTTCATGAATGCATCCAGAACTTTGAGGAGGCCATATTGGGGTGGGATTATGCTCTTGATGAGTGCATAGAATGTTTTAGGCTTTACTTTCTCATCCATAGAACTTGATATCCATGTCAATCTTGTGCTTTGGTTCTGTACCTTATGTTTAGATTATGCTGATATAAATGTCTGGCAATGTGGGCACTTGTTGGTTTATATGTCCTCTTCTCTGTTGTGTACTGAATCAGTAATCCCCTGCTTTTTTTTTATGAACTGATACATGTTTTGTAATTACGAGTGTATAAAATGTTTCAATCTCAAGAAAACAAAAATGTCTTATGTTCAGCTCTTTTTATTAGCTAAAAATGTTAAAGGCATATGTGGATATGATACACAACACATCAATTATTATGTTTAGTTCACTAAGGGTGTATATTTTCTATCTCATCAAGAAGAATAGAAATAGTTGCCAACCTTGTCTGAACTTGAAAAAGAAACACAAGGAATCTGCTTCGTGCAGGAATCTATATATATTAGCTTAATGGAAATATTTTTTTAGGAATTATACTATTCAAACAAATTATCAGCACATATGAGTTGGATTTCCTATGATGCTTATTGATTTTCAGTTGAATTGCTTTGATAACCATACACAGGTCCATGGCTTAGTTGGTAGGTGTTGGTATTTATGGCAGTATCAAAGGAAAAAAGCATGAATCAGCATAGATGACTTCTCACAAATAATAAATTCATATTTCTGTTTAGAGTGTTTACTATTTTCTCTCCACACTTCTGTTTGTGTGCGCATTGTTATTGTTCTTTCATATGAATGTTTTGTTCATATGCATGGTCACATGTGTATCTATTTTCATCTTTGCATCCATGTATGTACAATATGTATCATATAATAGTTATTTGCAATGAACTGCACAGTCTTCCTGCACCTTAAGTTTCATGTTGCTTCTCATTTGATGTATGCCTGTATGCATGTAGAAAACATGAGTACTGGCCGCTGGGTGAATTTTGTAAATCCTTATCACGTTTTTATTTATTTTTATAAATTCTTCATACATATATATTGCATTCTCAATGTTATCATTTCATTGGATTCATAGGTTTGAAACGGTCATTTTTATTTTGTCTTGTGTCAACTCTTTTTACTTTTGAGTTGATTTTAATGAATTTATTCTTGTAGGCACTTGGAAGAAGCTCCAACGTGCTGACATCAACAGTCTCCAACCTTGTGAAACCTATAAACTGGACCAACAAGGTGGCACAACTGGCATTTAAAAGTGGCCCAATACAGGCCTTGAAAAAGACTCCTAAGGTTGGCCAATCTGTGTATTGTGAGGTTTGTAAGATTGATTGTAACAGCCAAGAAGTTCTCAACAACCACAAGCTGGGCAAGAAACATAAGAGAAACTTGCAGAAGCTGCAAGAATCCATCGCCCCAAAGTCCATGAATGCTCCAGTGATTACTGCTGGGAAGGAAAATGTGGTCACCGACAAAGAGAGAGTTGTAGATGTACAAACAAAGAGAATGGCTGTCCCAGCATCCAAGCAGGATTTGGAGACGAAGAAAAGAAAAGTTTTGGAAGGAGGGGCAGCTGCAAATGCAGTTAGAGTTTGCTCTCTATGCAATGTTGTTTGCAACAGCCAAAAAGTCTTTGATCTTCATGTTTCAGGGCAAAAACATCTTGCCATGGTGAAGCATCAGCAGGAGGCAACTCGTAGCTAGATGCTGTCTGGATGGTGGAAGGCGCATTCCAGCCCTTGTGGTTTTTTCTCTGGCTATCAGATGTAGAAGACGAGCTCAACTCAGTTTCTGCCAGGCCATTGAGTATTTGAAGCAGCAGTTATTAGTTTGAAAAACATGCCTCTTCCCAGTTCGATTTAAGGGAAAAGTCAGTCAAAATCTTTTATGTCAGAATGTTGTTTTGCATATTCTGGTTTACATGTTGCATTTCAAATCTTAGTGTTGAATTGGGCTTGATGCTGTAAACTATGCTTGAAGATTGTGATTCAGGTCTAAGATTATTGTACACAATCCGGTGCCCTGTTTCTTGCATTTTTAAAGGTCATTTACTTGTTGCCTGGCTATGGCAGTGAGCAAAATGCACCAATTCACCATTTGAGATCATCTTCCTGACCAGCATTAAAGAATTGTTTTCCTGTTCCAGATCTGCCATGTAATGTTTTTTTGTTTTTTTGATTCTCCTTTTATGTGGTATTCTACTGAGGTTGGTAAATATTAGGGTGAGCTCAGTTCTTGTATGGATCTTGAAAAAACTCTTGCTGCATCGGGTAGTAGGAGTTGCATCGTGTCCAGCAATTGGTGTGTGGCTTGGAGTCGTTTTTCAAACCGGTGCCAAAAGGCACCGGTTTTAAACGAAAGGTACGGGATGAAAAATTTTTATGAAAATGGTGTTAAAGGGAAAAACGTCATTTCAAATGGTGTTTTTCCCCTGCTGAGTCACCATTTCCCTGATTTTCCTTGACACTGAGGCTCGGTCCCGTCAGCTGGGGTGCTGACAGGGGCCAAGATGAAATCGTCACAAGATGTGGCGATTTCAGAGATGAAATCGCCACATCATGTGGCGATTTCAACACAGGCCCCCCCGACCAGAGAGCCTCCGATCGGGGGTTCTTTTAAAGGGCTTCCAGCCCTTTTTCATCCGCTTGAAGCCTTCCTTCTCCCGCCGCGGCTCGTCGGAGAGAGTCCTTCCTCTGCCACGGCTAAGTCCTTCCCCCGCCACGGCTCGTCGGTAAGATCCCCCCGCCACTGCTCGCCTACCATCGGAGTCCGTTGCTGCTCGCCTTCTACCAAAAATCCATCTTTTGGTGGGAGTTTACAAGGTACACAAAGTCTCGATTTTCTCAACTAGATTCGATAATCCTAGTTTACAAGGTACACAAAGTCCCATACTCTATATAAACAAATTATTTTTGCTTTGTTGTATGGATGTGAACGTCCCACATTTGATCTATAATTCGGCCCTTATATATCATGCTATAACTCATTTTTTATAGCAAACCTTAAATGTATGTAAAACCTGCTAAATTTTAGTATTTGCATAACATAAAATATTTGGGCAAGCTAAGCTTAAACATATGCATGGAGAAAAGCATAATATTTTAAAATAAGATTCGTTGTTTTCAGATCTAAATAATAGCGGCTGATATGATGTAGATATGGCATAACATCACATCTAAATAATAGCCGTTGCTTTTAATGTTTATTGATTGCTTGTAAATGTTGCTTTTGTCAGATTATCAAGACATGGCTCATAATGTCTTAGATCCAGGGCCTCGTGATCCTACTGTTCTCACTTTGCAAGAGTTACATAGATCAACGAACATATTTCAAGGCGAGGTATGTATTATTGATCGACGGTTCTTAATTAATTAACAATTGTTTATGTTGATGCGGATGTATCAAATATTTTTATTTTAGGAGTTACCGGTTCTTAGATGCCATCGGCATGACGCACATATCTGAAAAGAGACACCGGGAATGTCACACCCACGAGTGCAGTACTACCTAGATCGTGTCGGCATGTTTGACATATATCGGATTGGCCAGATTCGACTGGATGTCGGTCTTATTTCTGCACTGGTAGAGAGATGGCGGCAAGAGACCCACACATTTCATCTACCTTTTGGTGAGGCGACCATTACACTACAGGATGTAAGTATTCTGAGCGGCCTCCGGATTGATGGTTCCGCTGTTACTGGGTTAGATCCGCGCCATATAATTCCGGAGTGGCAGGCTATATTTGGGAGGTTATTTGTGTTGAACCTCCCGTCGAAGCATTTCCGAAAGGTCATTTTCGTTTAGCATTCTTTGATCAATTCTATCATGACTTCACTTGGACGAAGATGTGGATGATGCGGTTGTGCAGCAGTTTGTGAGGGGACAACTTCTTCGAATCATTGGTGGAGTGATTCTTCCGGATACCTCTGGTAATTTAGTTAAGTTGATGTACGTGCCATTTCTTGAAGACTTGGAGGCTTTTGCTGCTCTAAGTTGGGGATCGGCTACACTGGCTGGTTTATATAGAGCACTATGTCGTGCAACGAGCCCTACCCAGTCTGACATCGGAGGATACCTCCCACTGCTATAGGTAAACACTTTATACTTATGTCTGAGATCGATGTAATTTTATTTATAAATTAAAATTTTGAAACATCCGAACATGCAGATTTGGGCATGGGAACAATTTCCTATTTTTCATCCCACGAGACTCGAGATTCCGGAGGCTAGACCGTCGGATGCCGATGATGATTGGCACTTAGGTGCACCGTGGGGGTATAGATGGCACGTAAGATACAACATGAAAAATATTCCAACCCATACACTACGTGCGTATAGGGACCAGTTGGATCTGTTGGATGATACTGAACAACGGGTATGTCATGTTATATATGGAATTCAATTAGATTGATTCATTATGTTGCATAATGATTAATTAAATTTTTCATATGCAGTTCTTATGGTGTCCTTACTCGCCGGCAGTTATTTCTATTTTACCTCCAAGCTGCTTGGTTAGTTCGGATATTTGGACGGCGCGGATCCCGCTGATATGTTTTGATGTAGTTGAATGGCATTTGCCGGATCGGGTGCTTCGTCAATTTGGATGTCGCCAATGCATACCATGTCCATGCGATACGTCGCAACATCTTCATCAGATTGATCGATGGGGGAGGTCATATGCTGCATGGGATGCTGTGCACGGGACTTATGTTGCAACATGGAAGCACGGTGCCAGCATGTGATTGTGGGAGAGCCTATAGTAGCAGGATTCCCATGCACACCCGATTATATGGCCTGGTTTAGGAGCATCACTCGAATATGTGTAGGCCGCTCTGAGTATAGTGCAAGTGGTTATGAAGGGGAAGGCACTTCATATGAGTTTCTGGTACTGATTTTAAATTTGTTTTGGGTATCTTTAACTTTTAAGTTACTAAGCTATGATATGAAATTTGGTTGTCATATTGTATGCAGCATGAAAGGTTTCAACAGTTGACTATCGAGCTTGAGCGGGCATTAGCCGCCCCAGTGGACGATGAGCGGCTACAGATTTTGAGAAGCGCGACGTCGATGGCGCATGGTACATTGTCCGTCGTCGGACATCAGCATGTTCGGAGCACAGCCCCTTCAGCACACTATCCGGAGGTGCCAGAGTTCACACGAGCCGACGTTGATCCGATGATGGAGACATTTCATTATACTCCATCGTCCTCTTGCATGCGGTCCCCATTAGTACACGAGTATTCGCAGAGGAAAGATGCTGGGGAGGGTACATCTGCCAGTCAATATCACAATGCATATCGCATTGATGACATTGCCGATGCGGACATCGCCGAGATATGTGAGGATGCTGATGCTTCCCGGTCACATTTGGACGCTGCTATGCATGATGTTTTCAATGCTAGCACGATCCCCACGCAGGAGGCGGTATCTCAGGTGATTGATGAGGTTCCTGTACCGTTGGCGACCTATAGGCGACGAACAGGACGTATTCGCCGACCTCCTCGATGAGGATGTGGAACCTAGGTTTTCTAGATTGTTGTACTAAAACCATATGATGTAAAACTTCTTTTTTTAATGTATCCGTAATATCTTATTTCTATGAGATTGTGTTCTTCTAATGCATAAACTTTTTTTCATGATTGGAAATTACGGTTGAATTTCGATTGACTTTCGATTGAGTTTCGGTTGAGTTTCGGTTGAGTGTCGACTGAGTTTCGGTTGAGTTTCAGTCAAGTTTCGAGTCTCGACTGAGTTTCGTTTGACTTTCGGCTGCGTTTCGGCTGCGTTTCGACTGAGTTTCGGCTGAGTTTCGGTTGAGTTTCGGTTCAGTTTCGGTTTAGTTTCGGCTGAGTCTCGGCTGAGTTTCGTTTGAGTTTCAGTCAAGTTTCGAGTCTCGATTGAGTCTCGGTTGAGTTTCGGTTGAGTTTCGATTTAGTTTCGGCTGATTTTCGGCTGAGTTTCGGTTGAGTTTCGGTTTAGTTTCGACTGATTTTCGGTAGAGTTTGGGTTGAGTTTCACAACTTACATAAAACCTAAAGCTGACAGCTTAACTTACATAAACCCAAGTGCACGAGTTTTTCAGCAAAAATGAAGTGGTTAATGCAGAATTCAGAACTGAAATCGCCATTTCATTGGCGATATCAATCCCGGCTGTAGAAGCTGAAATCGCCACATGAAGTGGCGATTTCAGGGTTGAAATCGCCACTTCATGTGGCGATTTCAATGCTGCCAGCTGTATAAGCTGAAATCGCCACATGAAGTGGCGATTTCAAGCAAGCCTTTTGCCTATTTTAAAATCGCCACTTGAAGTGGCGATTTCAACCCTGAAATCGCCACTCCAAGTGGCGATTTTCTCAGACCAAACCCATAAAACTTCAGCACATGGGAATAATTCAGGGGACTTGTAATTCATGGGGCTTAAAGAGTACTTAAATAGTCAGCAATTGGCTCCCGAGCCAAACACCCCCCCAGATTCGGAAACTCATTGAAGTTCGAAATTAATTTTTTTGTTTTTGCCTGAGTGACAAACGAAAAATAGAAAGATATCATTTGCTGAAACTCAATTAAAGCTTGATCGGAACTCAATCAAAGATCTACCGAAACTTAACCGAAACTCAATCGAAACTCACGTCATCAATAGCCAAACATGACATCAAGTAAATACATCCATAAATTATGAAAGTCATAGGCCCAAGTAGAGTCTTGTTCCTAAGACAAGTACATCGTAGGCACACAATGGCCAGTTAACTTAAACAGTACATAAATTTAAGATCCCGAAGGTCCACCGGTTACATTAGGACATCGGCGCCTGGAATGACCTGTTTGCTTGCAAATCGAACATCGACTTGTTCTTCTAGGCTGAACCTCATCCATCTCGTTATGGATCCGAGTAGACTTTGGCTTTCCTCTTTTCTTCGGCCTAAGACGATCCCGATCAGGTATGCACGTGATCGGTGTTTGCAACCAGTAGTCTTCATGTGGTACCGGGTTGAACTCCCCACCCCAGGTAGCAATGTAGGAGCGAATACTATATACTTCGTCAACAAAAGCCGCTGAGTCCATGCCAATCTCCTGGCACACTGCTAACACATGTGTACATGGATATTTATATATTGTCCACTTCCCACATGAACAAATACGGTCACTGAGAGAAACAGTCTGAACGTTTCCTCCACCCCTGAGAGCTTCACTGAACCTCCTTGTCACTACTTCATAAGTAGCTCTTTGCATGTTGTATCTAGTTACTCTGTGCTCATTAGCTTTGGCCTGACCTTCAGCAATCTTAATCGAAATATGAGGAGTGGAAAGGTTGTTAGGGTTCTCCTGTACATACCTTAAGGCTTCTGCGCGTCTCGTGTTGAAGTATTTAACAAGACGATGAAAGTCATCTGTACGCACGCAGTAATTGGAACATTTCTAGCTCCCCTCAACACGCAATTAAAAACTTCCGAGAGATTGGTTGTCAATGTGCCGTAGCGAAAGCCCCCGTCATGTACCAATGTCCACTTCTCCGGCTCTAACTCCGATAGCCAAGTCCAAGCCTCTGCATTGACTGTTTTAATCCTTTCCATCAGAAAGTTAAACTTCCGAAGCTGATGTTCGCTCCCAGCTTTCCATACTGCTCTTTTCAACTGAACATTTGAGAATCTCGAGTTGAAATTACTGCAAACATGTCTCAAACAATATCGATGATAAGCTCTTGGTGGAGCCCATCCAATTTCATTATCAGCTATGGCACTTAGTATACATAATTCAAGACCCGTTCAGAAGAACTAGCTTCACTGTAGAAATCCCAACATACAACTGTTCCAGGGTTAGCATTATGCAGTGCAAGCATGTATCTAGGGAGCTTTGCATATGACGGTTCCCATTCATCAAATATATCAATCAATGCCCTCTGCTTTCCATGCCATGCTTTGGCATATGACACTATATAGTGAAATTGTTCTGCAATGGTTGCTATAATAGCTTCAATATTCACACTTGGATCTTTCTCCACTATGTGTCGAACAGCATGGCTAATAACTCGAGATGTAATATGTTTGTTATCCCGAGTTAAATTACTGAATAAACAAGAGTGCGGCCCTTCATACCTTGTGATCTCAAAAAATCCATGCTTCTTCAACTTGGTAGCACGCAACCTCCACGGACACCGTTGGGCAGTACTTGAAGAGGCACATCTCACAGACCAGAATAGTTTCTTCGACTCCACCACATTATATGTGCGATGCTTCTTGATGTGATACATTTCACATGCTCTCTTCAGTTCATCTTTAGTATTAAACAATAATCCTTTAGCAACTCAGTCATTGATGGATCCCAAAATTGAGATTTGAAGGGCAACTCTCTTGGAGTACTGACACATCCACCATCTTGCAAATTTAACTCATTATAAAATTCTGGAACTTGTTCATATGCAAAGGCTTAATGATCATGTACCTGAGTTGGAATAGGGTCTGGATGAGTGTATGCAGGAATCGAACTAAAGCCAGTGTCATGAACTACCACGTCTCCATATGACTCTTCATCTTCATATGACTCTTCTTCTGAGTCGTCATGTTCAGGCCAATAGTCATCATCTGCACTTTCGTCTGACTCCATTCCCCGACTATCAATATTACACTGATTGTTTACCACATCATCACTTTGTACAGCTGGCATCATTCCCTCAATCATTGGGAAATCCACTATAGGCCTAACCTGTTCCTGCTGCTGGGCAATAGGAGAACTGTCTCGAACATTCTCTACATGACCAACACTATATGGCTCAGGAACATCATCCTTTAACACATAGACTTCAATACATCGATATTCTGGAAACTTCGAGGGAAATGTCAACATGTGCTCCACATCGTCGTCGTCCTCAATTGGAAGAAGCACATATTTTTGATGCAATGTTGGAGATCTCCACATCAATCTGATGATATGTCTCTGTTCTGGAATTGTTAGAACTGTACGTATCTGATCAACCAACTCAGCGAAGCATGTTACCGTAATCAATTTCAAACATTTACGAGGAGGTTGATTATAATGTATCCCTTCTTGGCCACCATGTTCAATTGATCCATCATAATATAGTAAAACACGTACAGTTTCCATCTGAAAAAAGGTGATCAAAATTTATCTCTGATCAGCAACAAACAACAAAAAATTTTAAATATGCATGAGATGTGTGTTTAGTAGCATTTAGCACATATTGGTTCCCAAGGTATGGAACATTTAATCTCTCATGATGATAGCAAAAATAAACATCTATATTGCTTTCTTCTTTATCAAAAAAAAAATATTAATATCAATTATATGAGGGAATGTATACACACACATCTCATGCATATAAAAATCAGTTTAAGAATGGAATGTGTATCTACCTTGACAGAATCCCCCAAATCTCTCCGGCAAGCAAAGGAACTTCAAGCAAGTCGGACTTAGGCTTCAAGCGGATGAAAAAGGGCTGGAAGCCCTTAAAAGAAACCCCCGATCGGAGGATCTCTGGTCGGGGGGGTCTGTGTTGGAATCGCCACATCATGTGGCGATTCCAATTAGTTGGAATCACCACATGATGTGGCGATTTCATCTCTGAAATCGCCACATCATGTGGCGATTTCGTCTTGGCCCCTGTCAGCACCCCAGCTGACGGGGCCGAGCCTCAGTGTCAAGGAAAATCAGGAAAATGGTGACTCAGCCGGGGAAAAATGCCATTTGAAATGGCGTTTTCCCTTTAACACCATTTCCATAAAAAGTTTTCATCCCGTACCAAAAGGCACCGGTTTGAAAAACGACTCGTATGGCTTGTGCGCGCGCAAAGAGCGCAAAAGGTATTTATGCCTTTGGCACACGCACGTTTGCATGCACGTGTGCCAATTATTGAACATGGTGTGTACGAATTGCGTTTCACCTGGTGCAAAAAACCTTTTCATGGATCTTTAGAGCTTAGCTAGCAGGACATTGACCCAAGTTAGGCTTGCCTGAGCACCATCCCCAAGTTGTTGGGATCGTAAACAGTGGTCAGTGAGTCGACGTTGGGCACAACTGGAATGGACCTGTTGGTCCTGAGGTTCCCAAGATGGGCTTTCAACAACCATAGAGATCCAGAATATTGTTGACCTAGCGAAGTAGATCACTGAGCCTATTGAGCTGTCTTCCAGGCTTGCAGTCGAATCTACCTATCATCGATCGTAGTATCACAAGAATGTGATGCACCAGCGTACTGTGTCCATTGGTGAAGTAAGACCGTTCGTTGCTAGAGTCTCTTGGCTGGACCTTATTGATGGACTGACTGGTCGTCCTATCACTTTCTCACCAAAGGATTCTTATTGTGAAACTTAGCTTGCTTCATTGTACTGAATCCAGGATTAGAACTCCTTTAATTACTGCTTTAAATTATGTACATTGTTGACTTCAATTTGAAAAACTCTGTGAAGGCAGTTAGCCTAAATATATGTTTAGGCAAACAAAATATGTGACACATGAAATAGTGCAAAAAATTCTCTTGATATGCAAGCTCGGTATGTATAGTTCAATTTCATTTTAATAAAGAAGCTGTAGATGACATTTAACTATAGATATTATTTTTGCATCTCGATGGTGACTAGAATACACACTTGGAAGGTCAAATATTTAAAATATGGATGGAATGAGAACATTAAGATGAATGTGTTGTAATATAAGAAAAAATAAAATATTAAATGAAGCTATTTCTAAAAAAAATGGCTATAATACCAAAACAAATTAAGAGAATGATAGCTTAAATAGTTTGGACATACGCACTGTAAACCTAAAGATACTTTTGTACATAGAATTGATTTAATGCACGTAGAAGAAAAAAGAAGTATAAGTATATCGAAAATTATATAAAAGAAAGTAAGAAAGGAAGATTTAAGATATTTATATTTTACAGAAAATATGATTAAAAACTGAACAGAATGGAGAAAAAAGATTCATATATTTGATCCAATTAATTTGGTATTAAAATTTTATTATTATTTTTGATGTTGTTGTTATTGTGTGTGTATAATACATGCTTGTAAGATGTGCATGCATATATATATATATATATATATATATATATGACACATTTATCAAAAGAAAACATATAGAAACATAATTCAAAAGATAGAGTCAAAAGTGGATTTATGGAAAGCTAAAATAATATGATAAACTTACTTTAATCAATTTAGTGCTCCCTAAATTGCATAATATTACATTTTAAGCTACAAGCGTCCAATATAGGTCATTAAAAAGATAAACAAATATACGTGAGCTTTTCTTTAAAGAGGGTTACCAGTCACCATAGGGTTTATCATATATATATATATATATATATATATATATATATATATATATATATATAAGGTGGATTAGGCATTAAAAGCCTCAATTTCATAAATCAATCTCTCTTGGCAAAACGAGATTGAAATATATGTTCAATGATCCATGTCCTTCGAGGAAACAAGTTTGGTCACCATTTTGCAATGTATCATTGGATCACTCCCATCCATTTAGAGCAGAATATGGCAAAAGATTGGAAATGATCTTAATACACTTTTTTAGAAAGACCATTGACTTTGTGAAGCCCCACTCAAAATTTTTTTCCATGGTCTCTACGAATTGAGTGGTAAAAAATTCAGATTTGTTCTCTCTTTCAATAGAAAATTGGCTTGATGGAAGCTCGAACAACCATCCTCCATGGTAGAAAGTGCTCAAGAAAGAATTTGCTAATCTTTCATCTCTTTTGTTAGGTATTTTGTTTAAATTCAAAGCTAAATCATTCTATAGGGAAGCAAGATAATAAAGGAACCTTCTCCAATTTAAATTCAAGATGCCACAAACATGTTCATGCTAGTTCATTATAAAGGTTAAGAGTGCCTTTAAAAAAATCCAATGCTTCATCTAGTTATGCTTTAAAAGAACAAGCTATGTACTAGAGATAATTTAAATAGAAAATTTGAAGCTTTGAAATAGTAGATATACTTTTGCCAACTATCCTTTTCTTTATCTATCTAGAATGCAATTTATTTGCAATTGGGGCATTGCATTCACTAAACAAATTTACGATTTTTTGCTCATAAATGGAGACAACAATTCTTCAAAAAGACATTGGGCCTTTAATTTCATAATTATAATTGCAATCTTTTGAAAATCTTGAAAGAAAGAAATTTAAGAATATATCTCAATAGTCCATCTTTATTTGCCACAATTGCATCGATTGCCTTAGCCTCTCCAATAATTGGTCTATCTTATGCTATCAAAGTAAATATCATTAGCTTGATCCTTAATGTTGATGTACCTAAACTTGTTAAAACTTATTCTTTATTTATCAGCCATATCCAAAACTCTTTTAGAACTCTTGTATCTTATGCTATAAATATATTTTTCTCTGAAATAAAATTTGAATGGTTAAGCCCCTTTAATTATATATTTATATATGTGTGTGTGTATATATATATATATATATATATATATATATGTATGTATGTATGTATGTATGTATGTATGTATGTATGTATATATGTATATGTATTATGTATGTATATGTATGTATATATATGTATGTATGTATATATATATATATGGATGTGTGTATATATATATGTATGTATATATGTATATGTATATATGTATGTATGTATATATATGTATATATGTATGTATGTATGTATATGTATATATATATGTATATTACATCTATCTTGTTAAAATAATGATCTTACCACCGACAACTTACTTTCCTTAATGAAAAATGATTGCCCCAATTATTCTTATGGCCATCCATAATTAATCATCTTTATCATTCTTTTAGACTAATGAATTTTCATTTTTAAACTTTAAAATTTATCGGTAAAGAATATTCAAATTTAGAAACTTCTTCATTGTCATACATTTCACACATAAGATTGATTGCTATGTTGACTTCAATTGAGAGCAATATCAAATAGTTAAATTTTATGTATGTTATATGCAATATTGTATTACCTGAATGTAGTGTAGCTTTCTTTCTTTTGACTTAGCCATCCTTGTTTTGTTGACTTTTTTTTAAATTAAAAAAAAATTAATGCCCTTGACTTTGTCTATATTTCACATATTATTATATTTTAAAATTTTAAATAATTCCTTAAAGTTACCATTATTGCCTCATGATCTTCCATTGATGTCGCTTATAATACCATTAGTAGTCACCTTTAAATAATAAAAAAACTATTCAATTTAGAATTGTTGCTATAGTATATAATAGAAACAAGATTTTTCTACTTTCTCACTGCCTTCTCTCTTATATATGCCTCAACTTTCATACTTTCAAGTGGATCTTTATCCTCGTCCTTTATTCCCTTGACCACAAAATAGGATACTCTACCACCCCTTATTCTCATGCATTGCAACCCTTATCTTTTGGGCATCAAGTTATGGTAACGATAGAAAAATATATTACTTTTTTTTATCAAATTATTTTTACACCATGCCAATGTAAAAGTCTTATATATTAAACATAACAAACTTCAACTCTAATCACCATTCTTGGTGCTCCTTTTGACCCCTCTTCTTCTACCATGACTAATTCTTCTTTCTTCTCTATGGCTCCCTTCTTATTGCCTCACCCCATTGCTTTACCTAGCTATCTCATGGCAATGGAACAACTTACGTCAAATGTGAAGTAACTTTTGATGTGGCTGATCCAAGATCGTCAAAATAAACGATGAGCAAACGACAAACTGACGGAGCCAGCCTGCGACTCCGAGGTCTCCCTCGGGGCCTGAGGCCCCCCTTAGCCTCCGAGGCCCCTCGGCCTCCGAGGTCCTCCTCGAAGGTCCGAGGTTCCCTTTGGCCTCGAGCATCAGCCTCGAGCTTTGGCCTCGAGCGTCAACCTTGAGCGTCAGCCTCGAGCTTCAGTCCCAAGTGTCAGCCTCGAGCTTCGGTCTCGGCATCGGCCTTGAGCATTCGTCTCGGCCTTCGAGGCCCCCTCGGCTTCTGAGGTCCTCCTCGAAGGTCCGAGGTTCCCTTCGGCCTCGGCATCAGCCCCGAGCATCCGTCTTGGCCTCCGAGGCCCCCTTGGCCTCCGAGGTTCCCTTCGGCCTTGAGCGTCCATCTCGGCCTTGCCACCGAGGCTGGCGACCTGCTACCTCGAGCAACCTGACACGCCCACGTAACCCACCACTCTCTTGCAACAGTGCGAGGCCATACCCCGTTACGACGCACGTCAGACCTAGCCATATCCGTCTGCCACCTACAGCGCCGCATTCGGCATGTGGCAGATGAGGAGGGACACCTCTGACAGACGGTTGCGACCCGTCGCTGTCAGCCTTGCTTTTCGTCCATTAGTGGACAAAGGCACCTCGAAGTCAACAACCTTCTGGAAGCGGGAAAAGAAAGATCATCAGACAGTATAAAAGCTCGCACAAACAACGAGGGAAAGATCTTGAACTCTAGCTCTCTAGCTTACATCTACTAGTTAACTCTTGTTGTTTCCGAGGACTGACTTGAGCTTCAAAGGTCCCCACCGGAGCATCCGGTCTTCGGGGACTTTCTTGCAGGAGCCTGATGAGGGAGATCTCCGTTTCCCTAGCGTTCGAGGAAGGTGACTTGGCGTCAACAGATTGGCGCACCAAAAAGGGGGACATCAAAGAGAAAAGCTTCGAACCTGTTAGCAAAAAAAAAAAACTTCTCTTTCCTCGAGTTCTCAAGCCATGGTGATGACCGTGCACAAGAGGTCTCCACCAGCCATGCTGGGGGCAGCATCAGGGGGCTGATTCGCTGGTAGTTGGGCCTCCGTTCCTCCAGCCGACATCCCTACACCACCACTGCCGCAGCTTCAGAAGACCGGCTGGGCCGCCCTCTCCATGCAAGTTCAGTATTTGGTAGCGGCGGTCAGGTCCTGCAGCAGCAACCGGCGGCCACGCAGCAGCCGGAGCCACTCCCGTCAGTCCCAGAAGTGGTCCAACCCAGCCAACATTCTTCCCAGGGGAGGTCTCCTGCTCGAGAAGCTTGCCACCGCCATACTTTGCCCAGGCCTCACCATCGGAAAGCCTCCAAGAGGCTCCGATCGCTCTCTCGGCATGCCAGTGCTTCTCCCAAGCGGCGGCATAGGAGGGAGGCAGAGCGCCCCCGTCAGCATCGCCGCCTCTTCTCCCTCCTCAGAATCCTCAAGGGAGGGGTCCTTCGACAGCCGAATCGCTCGCCGAGCTAGTGCCGGCTTGATGATACAACCAATGGTTGGAGGAACTCAGTCGCCGGATCACCAACCCGCCATAGGCAGACTATGACAGCCGGCCGCCGCTGTCCTGCCGCATCATGGAGGAACCGATATCAACCGGTTCTGCCTTCCTCAGCTGGACCCGTATGACGGGACCACGGACCCCCTAGACCATTTAGAAAGCTGCAAGGTCCTCATGCAGGTTCAGAGGGCAACCGATTCGCTCCTCTGCATCGCCTTCCCTGCAACCTTGAAGAAGGCTGCTCGAGCCTGGTACTCCTGCTTGCCGCTACAGAGTATCAACTCCTTCCGCCAACTAGAGAGGGCCTTCTTGGCCCTTTTGGTGCATGCCGAAAAATTTCGAGAGTGGCGGATAGTCTTTTCTCCGTCCAGCAGAAGGGTGGCGAGTCCCTGCGGGACTACGTCGCCC
>UESW01001601.1:99872-261316 GCA_900491605.1 Calamus simplicifolius | reverse complement strand
TGAAGATTGTTCTGCAAACCCTTCGGGAGAAAAAGCTTTATGCCAAGTTGCAGAAATGTGACTTCTGGTTGAGCCAAGTATCATTCTTGGGTCACGTAATATCTAAAAATGGCATAACTGTGGACCCAAAGAAGATTGAGGCAGTTGTAAATTGGAGTCGACCTTCCAATGTATCTGAAGTCAGAAGCTTCGTGGGGCTGGCTGGATATTATCGCAGATTCGTGGAGGGCTTTTCTCGCATTGCTCTACCCCTGACTCGCTTGACCCAAAAGCAAGCGAAGTTTGACTGGACTGAGGAGTGTGAGAGAAGTTTCCAGGAGCTGAAACAACGCCTAGTGTCAGCCCCCGTCCTTACCCTTCCGTCAGGATCTGGAGGATTCACTCTATACACGGATGCTTCTCGGAAGGGATTGGGATGTGTTCTGATGCAAAATGAGAAGGTGATAGCTTATGCCTCCAGACAGCTAAAGCCATACGAGCAAAATTATCCTACTCATGACCTGGAGTTGGCCGCTGTGATTTTTGCCTTAAAGATCTGGCGGCATTATCTATATGGAGAGCATGTGATGTGTACACAGACCACAAAAGTCTGAAGTACATCTTCACTCAGAAGGAGTTAAACTTGAGACAAAGGAGGTGGATGGAGCTACTAAAAGATTATGACCTGAACCTGCACTATCATCCAGGGAAGGCCAATGTGGTAGCTGATGCCTTGAGTAGGAAGTCCTCCTCGGAGTTAGCTTCTATGATCACCTCTCAGCCTCACATCCAGAGGGATCTTGAGAAGCTGGAGGTTGGATTGCGAGTACAACGGTCCGATGGACTTGTAGCAGCACTTGTACTCCAACCAACTCTGTTAGACAGGATCAAGTCCTCCCAGAAAGAAGACTTGGACCTGCAAAAGATTAAAGAAGCTGTGAAGTCAGGGGTTCAAAATGAATTTGCTATAATGGAGGATGGATCCCTGAGATTTGATGGCAGGCTCTGTGTGCCAAATGTGGTGGAACTAAGAGCAGAGATTCTGAAGGAGGCCCACTATTCTCCTTACAGTGCACCCAGGAGGTACCAAGATGTACAAGACCTAAAAGAAAACTTTTGGTGGAAAGGAATGAAGAGCGAGATTGCTCAGTATGTAGCCAAATGTTTGGTATGTCAGCAAGTGAAGGCTGAGCATCAAAGGCCTGCGGGACCCCTTCAATCTCTGATGATTCCACAATGGAAATGGGAGAAGATCACTATGGACTTCGTGACTGGTCTGCCTAAGACCCCTCGGAACAATGATGCGGTATGGGTCATTGTAGACAGATTGACGAAGTCAGCCCATTTCCTGCCATTCAGAGTTGGGATCTCCAGTGAGAGATTGGCCAACATGTATATTGAGCAAATTGTGAGCTTCATGGTATTCCCGTATCTATTGTATCAGATAGGGATACTAGGTTTGTGTCCCAATTCTGGAAGAGTCTTCATAGAGCTCTGGGGACCAAATTGAACTTCAGCACAGCCTTCCATCCCAGACAGATGGGCAGTCTGAGAGAACCATACAGACCCTGGAGGACATGTTGCGAGCCTGTGTGATGGACTTGGGTGGTGCTTGGGACAACCACTTATCTTTAGTGGAATTTGCTTACAATAATAGCTACCAGGCCAGTATCCAGATGGCTCCATTTGAGGCCTTGTATGGTAGAAAATGCAGATCTCCCTTATGTTGGGATGATGTGGGGAGAGAAATTGTTGGGCCCTGAGCTGATTCGACAGACAGTAGAGAAGGTGCAACTGATCAAGGGACGACTCCGCACAGCTCAGAGCCGACAGAAGAGCTATGCTGATGTGAGAAGAAGGGAGCTAGAATTTCAAATTGGAGATCATGTCTTTCTGAAGATATCACCAACCAAAAATGTGATGAGATTTGGGATTAGAGGTAAACTGAGTCCACGATACATTGGGCCATTTGAGATTCTGAGCAAAGTAGGGGAGGTGGCTTATAGCTGGCATTACCTCCACTCTCTGGGGTACACAATGTATTTCATGTATCTATGTTGAGAAAGTACATTTCTGACCCCAGCCATGTGATACAGTTTGAGCCCATGCAGTTAAGGAAGGATCTAACGTATGAGGAGCATCCTGTGCGTATTGTGGACCGCAAGGATCAAGTTTTAAGACGGCGTAGCATTCCTATGTCAAGGTTCAGTGGAGTAACCATTCTGAGAGGGAAGCTACTTGGGAGCTTGAGGAGGAAATTAAAAAGAAATATCCTATTGTTTGTACTTACATATGTAAATAAAAAGATTAATCATATGATCAAAGCTTTGGATTCTAAATGTTATATGAAGTACACCAATTTCGAGGCCGAAATTTTTATAAGGAGGGGAGAATGTGAGCCCCGGATCCTCACCATGTGAGGATCCGTCTTCTTGACCGGAGGAGGGGAGGCGCCGCAGCCGTACCGCACGCGGGCGGCTCCGGTCAAAGAGGGCGGCGCCCTCTTCTCTCAAGCACAGGGAGGCCTCCCCACTATAAATGGGGAGGGAGGAGGGAGCCTTCCCCTCCACCCACCATCCCAGGTAATTTCCCCTTCTTCCACTTTTAGAGAGAGGGAACGGGAGGAATTCCTCCCGTTACCATGCCCGGCCGCTCGAGGCGGCCGGAGGAGGGGAGGGGACGGCCGCTCGAGGCGGCCGGAGAAGGCAGGAGGGCCGCCGGGCGGCCCTCCCTTCTTTGGAACCAAGCCGCTCCGCGGCTTGGTTCGGGCCCGGCGGAGTGCCCGCCGGCTCGCCGGGCCCGGGCTGCTGTCGGCGGCCTCCACCGGCGCCGGGGCAGCGTCCGGTGGAGGTCCGGCCGGCCGTGGTGGCCGGCCGTGCCACCGGCACGGGTGCCCGGCGGGCAACGGAGAGAGAGAGAGAAATAGAGGAAGAGAGAGGGGAGGAGCTCGGCCACGGCGGCGGCCGGCTCCGGGCCGGTCGGCGGTGGCCGGGCCCCTCCGGGAAGTGGCCGGCGGCGGCCCCGGCCGCCGGCACACCTTCCCCTGTTTCGACGAAACAGGGGAGGCGGGGAGAGGGGGAGCGGGCCGGTTCGGGCCGTTCCCCCCTTTTGGGCCCTATTGGGCCGTTTCGCGAGCCATTTTTGGGCCACGATTTGAACCTGTATTGGGCCAAAAATGGAAAAATAAAATATGCCCCGGATCAGTGTTGATTCTAGTTTCTGGGGTATTTTTATTTTCCCATTTGGGCTTATGTAGTGGGAGATATTCAAGCCCCAAGTTGGCCCCGGGATTAAAACTGGGTAGAGCTAAAAGCTATTTTGATATGCTACTTTTGGGGACTAAAAATTGGAAATTGATGCTGTAGGTACCCAGGTGCTTAAATAGCCGAATTACATCTTTGGATTAGCGCCAGGAGGTAAGTAAGTCATTTATCATAATTTTCATAAATTATTAAAATATAAAAATTATGTATTTAAATGTTATATTATTATATATTGCATTATTTGAAAAATAAGAAAATGGATTGGTATTATTATTTGTAAATGAGCCTTTGCTATGATTAGTTTATTATTTATTATATTTTAAATAATTGGGTATCTATGTGGACAACTGATCAATTGGCATGACTTTGAAATTGTTAAAGGTTTTATAAATATACATGTGTATGTGACATGTTTTTATGAAAAGTATATGGATTGCATTTTTGCAACGATACATGCTATTTAGCAAATGATACTTTGTGTATATGATATGTCCCACTATGGTCCGCTATGATATGGTATGATGTGATATGTTGCATGACTCACTTGGCACCGGGACCCAACTCCATAGGGGGGTATATGGAGCACACACACCCAGGAGGTGTGCTGTGACAGGATATGGCAATATTATGCCACATGGCACCGGGACCCATCTCCATAGGGGGGTATATGGAGAACACACTCTTGGGGTGTGTTGTAGCCGGATATGGCAGGATGTGAGTGCATGACACTGGTTCCAGGACCCTGACTCCTAGGGGATATTTAGGGAGGATACACCCGAGGGGGGTGTTACACCCGAGAGGGGTGTTCTGTGTACATAGTGTGTGGCCGTGGGACATTGGTATAAAAATACATTTTTACATGCTATTTACAGTGGTTTTATCCTGAAATTGTATATTCTTGATATACTATATATGGCAATTGCTTCCAAAATTTATTTTGAGCATATGATGCATGTTTTGATAACATGGTAAATGTATCTGAAATATGGAAGCTTGGCAGATATTTATTGTGGAAAAAATTAGTTTATAAAAGCATGAAGTGATTAAATTACATTATAGTTGGCTTACTTATTGAGTGTGAGCTCATTTAAATCTCACAATGTTTTTCAGAGCCACAGAACTGAAGATGGGGATATGGGGTAGTTGAAGCAGCTATCAGAGTAACTTAGATCCAGTACTTTGTTGTAACCCCATTGAGTTATGTATTTTGGCATGTAGTCTAAAACATATGATTATGGTTTGTATTAAGAACCATTTAAATTGGACGAAATATAATTATTACCCCTTCTTGTATTATATTTGGGACGCCTTGCATGCCCGGCATGCGGCGGGTTGCTACCTCTAGATCCAATATAGGGTCTAGGGCGTGACAGAGGTCCTCCTCGGAGGTCCGAGGTTCCCTCCGGCCTTGAGCATTAGCCTCGAGCGTCAGCCTTGGCATTGGCCTTGAGCGTCCGTCTCGGCCTCCGAGGTCCTCCTTGAAGGTCCGAGGTTCCCTTCGGCCTCGACATCGGCCCCGAGCGTCCGTCTCGGCCTTCGAGGCCCCCTTGACCTCCGAGGTCCTCCTCGGAGGCCCGAGGTTCCCTTCGGCCTCGAGCATCCATCTCGGCCTTGTCACTGGGGCTGGCGACCTGCTGTCTCAAGCCACCTGACATGCCCACGTGACCCACCACTCGCCTGCAACAACGCATGGCCATACCCCGTTATGGCGCACGTCAGACCCAGCCATATCCGTCTACCACCTACAGCGCTGCATTTGGTAGGTGGAAGATGAGGAGGGACACATCTGACAGACGGTTATGACCCATCGCTATCAGCCTTGCTTTTTGTCCGTTAGTGGACAAAGGCACCTCGAAGTCAGCAACCTTCTGGAAACGGAAAAAGAAAGATCATTGAATAGGTATAAAAGCCCACACATACAACGAGGGAAGGATCTTGAACTCTAGCTCTCTAGCTCACATCTGCTAGTTAACTCTTGTTTGTTCCCGAGTGACTGACTTGAGCGTCGGAGGATCCCCACCGGAGCATTCGATCTCCGAGGACTTTTCATGCAGGAGCCCGACGAGGGAGATCTCCATTTCCCTAGCGTTCGAGGAAGGTGACTTGACGTCAACAACTTTTTTAACTCAAAATGTGTTAGATACTATTTAGAATGTTGTAGATTTTTGCTAGCAATTGCATTAAAAAAATTGAATTCAATGTAAAATAGTTTCAAAATTATACAATACAGGAGAGAAGAAATAAGAAATGTGTGCCTCAAATGAATCATATAGAAACACTACCTTAAGAATAAGCTCATATCTTATGTAAGTATTTGGAAAAGTTACCATTCATGTATAATGAACTTGGCTCTATCCGAAGCCTCTTATTACGAGCATAATTGGATGAAAGTCTAATTCAAATGACTTCTTCAATTGCTTAGAAAAAAAAGTAAAAAAATTAGAGATAAATGAAACTCTCAAAGAATGATAGAGATAAGGAAGTAAAACTATTGGGACCATCCACACAGCTTGGCCTATATTATATTTAAGATATTGGACTTGCATCCCTTATATGATCCTCAATGATTATCGCACTATATTGCAATGTTTACATTACAAATATAAAAAAACAAGTATTGCACTAAAACTAAGCCTAAGGGGTAGGCATGAGCAAAAAAAAGACAATCCAATTTTAAAATTGACTTAGGTCCAAAAAATTTATAAAGGATTCAAGCCTTGACCTACCTGACATACATACATACATATATTTGATTTGATCATGGACTAGGTAGCCCACCAACCCATTTAGCCCCGTCTAAACTTTTGCAAACTTAAACATTTCAAGTTTGATGGGTTGATCTAGGATTGATTCATTAATATTGGGTTATGTCCAATAAAAAATGTAAGTTTGAAAATTGGATTGGGTTATGAGCATCAAGTCTAATTACTAATATAAAGCTTGGCCCAATGTTTTATTTGCTCTAATTGATATTACATCTAAACTCTAATTTAAGCTTAAATCGATGTCCTACTTCTATACTAATGGAGTAAATAACTTATTTCAAAGTTAAGTCCCTTGCTTATGATTTAGCTCTCATAAAAAGTTGTTTGAGATAGAGGAAAAGAGTCAATGAAAATTTAAACCTTATAACTTTGAGAAAAATTTCACCTTGCTAATTTAACTTTTTGAGGGAGACCTTGATACTGATAGATTTAGATACTAATAAGTTTGAATTCCACTATGGCGTACTTATAAAGTTTGGATATAATAAATTAGTTTAAACTAGCATCATTCATTCCATATTTAACCTTCAGAACATTTCATAGTTAGTCATAGTGGGAAAAAATCTATTATAAAGAGAAGCAAATAAAGTACTAAAAAGCCTAAAGCAATTGAAAGTCTACTTTTTGAAGGATTTTTGTTTCAAAATTTAAAGAACTTATTTTCTAGAGATTGCATGTAAGGGTAGTTTGAGAAGTTGAACTGGATGGCTATTTAGTATCAAATTATTCATTTGCTTAGATCAACCTAAGAGTGGTCAACAAATATATTGGTTTTTCCATTAAATTTTTTTAAGTTTAATGGCACTTGATCATTAGAAGAATCCATTTTATAATGTATCTATTGATTAATGTATTGCGTATATATAAGGTTTATTGGGTTCAGCCCTAATTTATCTATATTTTATTAATGGCTTCAATGCTATTGCACTAAATTTTAAAATTCAAAAATTTGAATGTCGTAAATTCATTAATTCAAAGTGAATTAATTGAATACTAACAATATCATGTATTTGTATAATTGATTGAGATAGTCCATCCTTCAAGTTTTAAGTTTTAAAAATTCAAAAAAATGTCATATTGCTTTTCTCTACCAATTCTTAGATACACTTGCACTGATTAACATAAGGGAAATACAAAAGAGCAACCTTATGAATGATTGATTATATATTCTTAATAGAATAGGATTATTTCATTCGAGATAAACATCATTTTAATCAGATCTAAGGTTGCATTTAATTTTTGACAATATTTTCCATTTTTATTTTATTTTATTTTTTTTGAAAATAATTTTTATTTTCTATTTTTTGATTTCTAGAAGATGTTTTTGGTAAGTGGGAATATAAACTATTTTTGAAAATAAAAATAGTGAAAATGTGTTTGGTATCTTGAAGTAGAGATGAGAAAAAAAAGGATATATAGAGCTGTGAGATTAGTAAGCTTATTTATCGGGTTAGTTATAAATGATACCAATTATTCTCAACTTTTTTTTTATTCTCGAAAAAATGGTGAAAATGACTTTAAACTGTTTTCACTTTTTTTGCTATTTTAAAGAATTGTTTTCTAGAAAATAATTTTCATTTTGAATGACCAAACACATTTTCCATGTGTTTTCTATTTTTTATGGAATCGAAAACAAAAAATGGAGCTATTTTTGAAAACCAGGATAGTGATTAACCAATCTTGGGTTGGTTTGAGCCATTAATTAACTTAATTTAAAACTTCCATCTATATTAACTTCTCAAATTACTTTATATAGTCTTCAAGAAACAAGTTCTTCTAGATTTCTAACAAAAATCCCTCAAAAATTACACTTCTAGTTGCCATAGGCTTTTTAGGGCCTCATTTGATTTTCTCTATAATATATACCCTCCAATTAAGTGGTCCACTATATTCAAGCTCTATAAGCATGCCATGCTGATATTCAGACTCATTAGCATTTAGATCTATGGATTTTGAGCTTTGTTTTGAAAAGTTAAATTAATAGCATACAATTTTTCTAGAAATTATAAGTTTCAAACCATTATTAATTCTCTTCTTCCATATCAACCATGCAACTTTCGTAGAAGAATCATAAAAAAGGCAACTTAACCTGATAAAGGTTATTAGCTCAATTTGTAAAAAAAGAAGAATATCAATTTAAGCTGAAGTAGAAGTTAGGACTTAATATCAACCTAATTAAATCATATCATAAACCCTCAAATCAAGGTTAAATTGAATCTCAAGGGAAAGGCTCTAGGAAAAAAAAAAAAAAGGTACTTCCAAAGTCAATTAAATTAGAACCCTTTCTTCAAACTTTCTTAAAATCAAATCCAATCAAATTAAATTTTAGGCTAGTTGATGAATTAATCGAGCCTTTCTACTTTATTGACGGCTAAAAATTTCTAACAAGCCCTAATCAAATTAAATTTTATGCTAATTGAAGAATTTGAATGAACCTTTCTACTTTATGAATGACTAAAAATCTTGGGCAAGCCTCATTAGAGTGATGGAAAGTAGTGAAAAGTAGCTTTATTAAGTTAAAAGATCAAATTAAATGATAATTTTTTAAGTTATAAATATATAATATTTTTTTTATTTAATATAAAATTATTTTTAAATATTATAATTAGGCAGAGGAGTGAGAAGGGGGCATGGTCAAGGAGGGAGGTGCAAGCAAGAGCATGGTAGGGAATTGAGAAATAAAGAAAAAATTTTGTTGCATCAGAAAGCATGTATTGATCTGAATTGATCGTTTATGAATATTAATATATATATATATATAATTTAATAAATTTTATTATGCATCGCCATGAGCGCAACATGCGCGGATGATCAATTTGCGCAGTTACTGCGCATTTGCTGCGAAGCGAGTCTTCTTCAAGAATGCGCGCATGATCGATTTGAGCAGTTACTGCGCTTGCTCTTTTTCGAGAATGAAAGCAACTCTTTTTCGAGAATGAAAGCAACTCTTTTTCGAGAAACAAAACGAGTCGGGATGCTGCTTCAATGCATGAGCCCGAAGCTTATCCTGCGAAATACCAAACAACTGAGCTCGCCGGAAATACCAAACGACCGGGCTCCCGGCTGGAGGACGGCCAATTTGAGACGCGCCATCCAGCTGCTGGCCGGCGACCGGTGTGATGTCACGAAAGGTAACTCCTTTTTCCTGGAGCAGTCCCGATCGAAAGGTAACTCGTAGCATCATTTCAACCCTTTTTCCTCCTCTTCTGCCGCTGGAAAGAAAAGAAGCAGCTCGGAATAGAAGCCTCTCTCTCTCTCTCTCTCTCTCTCTCTTCTCTCTCTCCTTCACTATTGCAACCCTACGTTAGCCCCTCTTGCTCCTACCTCCCAAACCCTAACCCTAACCCCAATGCGACCCTCGGGCTCGATAATTCTGCCCCGTCCGCCGATCCCGGTGCCTTCCGGTTGCCGGGCACGGACCCGTACGGTGTGCACGGCGGCGGCTACGAGGGCTTCCTTGCCGGATCATACACCTATATAGAGGCGGCGGCGCAGGCGGCCGAGGCGGCGACCGCGGCGGCCTCGGGGGTAGGTTTGACGTCGTACTATTATGGCGCCGGAGGAGGGGAGGCGCATCTTAGCTGTGGAGCTTTGAGTGTTTTCGTTTCTATTCTCTTTATATCATACTAATTTCATGCGTATAATCACTATTTCTTTTTTCCTGTAGCCCTTTCCCTCTGGCCATCATCTTGGATTCTTAGGTTGGATTTGGAGACTGTTGCAGCCTCGAATTTATATTTGGCAGTGGAATGGTTTTTCTAGTATCTGGGAAATTCTGGTTTTTCTTGTTCAGTCGGGGTTTTTATGTTTTATTTCTGTGGTTTTTTCACTTCTGCATTATAAATTTGGGTTTTTGTCATGACATTGTCTGTGTTTTTCGTTTAGTTTATTAAAATTTTGCTTTAGAATCAGAATCTTTGTGTTACAAGCGTCTCGCTGACTAGGCCACATTGTTGCATTGTTTTTCAATTTTTTTATTTGTAATTTCAGTTCTTTCTATTTACTTTTCAAATGTCTAGTTTGCACTGTTGAATGGGGGTTGGGTGCTATTATTTGGAAAATCGATTAATATTTTACCACCTCAGAATTAACTTTGTGTTGCTAAAAAACAGCATTTGTCATGTACACTTTTCATTAGTATTGGAACTTCATATATGATTTTGTTATGATATCCTCAAAAAAGAAAAAAAAAAATTGTTCCATACAATGTTCGCAGCAGGATTGTATTAATCTGTGTATTGGAATAATAAATGACCTTTTTTGCATGGGAACCATATTAGTGTAAAGCTGTTATATGTTGGTGTCAAATGCACTACGAGTCTAAGTTTGGTATGATATAAGAGTTTAGTATGATATAAGGGTTGTAGTTGATGGAGTGATTATTGAGAAGAAAATATGCATTGAATTGTTTTTGACTTGCTATATAAGGCTATTTGATATCCTGCATCCATCTGATGGCTGATTGATCATATAACATCAGTATTGGAACTTGTTAGTCTCTTTGCAAATATCTATACTGTTTCATTATATTTTTTAGCTGAACAGAGAAAAAGGATTCATGTAGCTAATCCCAACTAGTTTGAGATTAAGATTTTGTTGTTATTGTTGTTGTTGTTTTCTTAGGTTCTTTTTTTTGTTTTTGAGGAAGCCGTTTCTTTAGGTATGGTTGTTTTGCTCCTCATCTTTAGATTGGTGGCAGATCATCTTAATATATGCAGTTGTAATTTCTTAACATGTTCCTGCATCCTTTCTTTCCATTTTCAGAGTACTAGATAGTCTTGGTTTTCCTAGCAAACCTAAGCATTTTATCTTGATCTGACCCATAGGGTTGAAAGCAAATCAGTTATTGATACTAGTCAGATGTTGGAATTCATATCTATATTTTTTTTTTAGTCGAACATGGATGTAGCCCAAATATTCCAGCATGCGCACTTGTAAAGATTTTGTATGGATATTTAAAGATGTCACTATATGGAAGTTATATTAAATTAAAGACTCACTAATGTTGTCCTTTTTTTCTCCTATGAATTTATGACAGTTACATGAGACTAAATGAGATTGCAAATGGAATTGGATATTTGGATACAACCGGGATGGATGTGTATTCATATTGATATCTGCTTTTGTTTGACAGATGAGAATATACGGATATTAATCAGATGCTAATATTTATATTTAGATCGGGATAGATTTCAATATTGAGTTGGATGATGACAGACATTATCCATTCCATTCTCTCCCATATGCCCCAATCTCAACATGAGATGATCCTTGGCTAAGCTCGTTTGATATGCTCATCGGTTGGATTGTTGAATACTTGTTATGGCATTCAGATTGTTGTTTGCAGACTCAAGGCACTAGGGCAGCTTACATTTGGTATTGTTAGTGATGCTCTTCTGTATTAATTAAAGCTATCTTTACCATGTGATGAGCGATAGACCATGATTTCTACATTTTCCAGTTCACCAATAAGATATCTTCTTGGCAAACTTGAAGCACTACGGTCAGCTTACATTTGGTTTTGTTGGTGACACTCTTCTATATTATTTAAAGCAATCTTTACTATGTGATGAGCAAAAGACCATGCTTTCCATGTGTTCCAGTTCGCCTATAAGATATCTTTTTTCATTTTCCTTTAGGCCCTAGATTTCTTCTGTGACATGATGACTTTATGAAAATGGTTCATGCATAAGCTGCTGTAAATCATAATTATTTGGAATGCTTAGCTGCATTAACTATTCCTTCATTGTTGCAGTGATATAACCTCCTTTAAATTTAGTTGGTCGAAGCATCAGAACTCTTTTTCTCCCTCTACCATTGAGGAGTAATTTTATTTAATCTAAACATGCTTAGATTTTCTAGTCTGAGCCTCTGAGGTAGCACTTAGTTACTGCTGAAACAGCAAATCGTTGTTGTATCATCTAAATGTAGACCTTGCTTTCTGTAGTAGCTACAGGACATGCATGAATGGGCACTGATCTGATTTGGTCAACTCTTGATATGACACAAATGTTTCTGTTGGATACTGCTATTAATTAACTGGTATTTGTACTCCATTCAACATCTTGACGGTATATGTAACTATTGTTAATTATCTGGACTGGTGTTTATACATTCATAGCCTCCTTTTCTTCCATCTATAATGACAACTGCCTTTGCTAACCAGTGATTTTTAGAAACTCAGGAACATGCAAAACTAAGCTGGTGGTTATCTATACTATTTTAATTTATAAGTTTGTGATATAGTTTTATTGGAACATCCCATGGGATGTTCGAATCAATTACTGTTGCAAGTGTTAGGATACTTTTGTTCCACCATCATTCCAGCTTTTCAAATAACATGGGACAGCCGTTATCCCAAGTGTTGGGACAATGCATAATGGTGGCCTGTTCCATTCAATGAAAAAATTGGAACAACTCCACCCCATAAGATTTAAAACCTTGTATTGTATTTCAGCGAGCTGTATTTTTCCTCTCCTATGGCCCATCTCATTTTGGGAATTACCAGATGATACTAGTGTTGAACTTATTAATTTTCATTTTTTTTCCATTACATTTCATTTTTTTTCCTCAGATGAACGTACTTGTTGTTCATTGGCTTTATGCTTTTATGAGCATTTCTAATGCATAAATTATTCATGCTTCACTTTTTTTTTTATTTTTTTCATATACTTTGTTCATCTTTTTGTATGCAACTGTTGAGACTAGATGCGCTAGGACTTTGCCAACTGTGTGTGTGTGTTGTCTGTTATGTAACTCTGTATATGTGGAGATTTGATGTTGGTCAGTCTAGAATCAAAATTGTTATCCGATTGTGTGCATGTATGGATATGTACGCGCGTGCTCATATGTTGACATAGAAACCTTTTCCTTTTCCTTGTTTTCTGTGAATTTCTGCAAACATTCCTGGAAAAAAAACCCATTGCATGTCAAGTGAAAGGTTATCTGTTTAGCCAGACATTTGAATTTGTTGTCTTTTATTATTTAGTGGAGCTGCCCTCGAGCTTTTATAAAGCGAATAGTTTAGGGTTTTACATATCACTACTTTTTTGCTGCTCACAACAATTTGTGCACTAAATTCAAGGTACATGCATGGGAAATGATTCATTTCTTTTTAACTTGCCAGATGAGGAAGTTTTGTAATGCCATGAAAAACTTTCAATGTTTGGAGATAAAGAAACAGAACATTATTCAGGGAGGTGCAGCGGCTGATTCTGTAAGAGTTTGCACAGAGTGCAATGTTGTCTGTAATAGTGACATAGTTTTTGCTTCACATCTTGCTAGTGAAAAGCATGCCATGAAGGTAAGCAGATACTCATAATTGACCTCACCTTGATTGTTATTTTACGAGCTTTTTACGTAGAGGTGTCTTCATGAATGCATCCAGAACTTTGAGGAGGCCATTTTGGGGTGGGATTATGCTCTTGATGAGTGCATAGAATGTTTTAGGCTTTACTTTCTCATCCATAGAACTTGCTGTCCATGTCAATACAGGCCTTGAAAAGGACTCCCAATGTTGTCCGATCTGTGTTTTGTGAAATTTGTAAGATTCATTGTAACAGCCAAGGAGTTCTCAACAACCACCAGCTGGGCAAGAAACATAAGAGAAACTTGCTGAAGATGCAGGAATCCATCGCCCCAAAGTCCATGAATGCTCCAGTGATCACTGCTCGGAAGGAAAATGTGGCCACTGACAAAGGGAGAGTTGTAGATGTACAAACAAAGAGAATGGCTGTCCCGGCATCCAAGCAGGATTTGGAGACGAAGAAAAGGAAAGTTTTGGAAGGAGTTGCAGCTGCAAAGGAAGTTAGAGTTTGCTCTCTTTCAATGTTGTTTGCAACAGCCAAGAAGTCTTTGATCTTCATGTTTCAGGGCAAAAACGTCTTGCCTTGGTGAAGCATCAGCAGGAGGCAACTCGTAGCTAGATGCAGTCTGGATGGTGGAAGGCGCATTCCAACCCTTGTGGGGTTGTCTCCCTTGCTATCAGATGTAGAAGACGAGCTCAACTCAGTTTCTGCCAGGCCATTGAGTATTTGAAGCAGCAGCTATTAGTTTATGCCTCTTCCCATTTTGATTTTTGAAGGGAAAAGTCTGTCAAAATTTTGTATGTCAGACGGTTGTTTTGCATATTCTGGTTTACATGTTGCATTTCAAATCTTAGTGTTGAATTAGGCTTGTTGCTGTAAAACATTCTTGAAGATCTGTGATTCATGTCTAAGACTATTGTGAAGAATTGTTTTCCTGTTCCAGATCTGATCTTCCATGTAATTTTCCTTGTTGCTCCAACCTTGTTGTCGGGCAGTGACTTGTGTGCGGATCTGTTGGCAGATACGGTGGTCCTCAGGCAATTTTATTGTTGAATCGCAGGTTATGAAATTATTCCAGCAGCATCAACATCTCTCATTTAGTTCTACTGTGCAGTCTTTCTTTATTGGATTGGGAATTAATTTATGGTTAAAAAGTGGCAAATAACATTTGCTTGCAGCTGCTCGGGATGTTGATCAATAGAAAAACGGTTATCTTGTCTCTTTATTTGTGCCAACAACATGATTAAATCACTCTATTTATTTCCCCATCCTCATTTATTCTTCTCACAGGATCCTTAAGATCTGCGATGCAAAATCAATATTTCTCAAACTAAATACTTGATTATGGAAAATTACAGTCCTCTAAACCTGAAATTTAGTATATATGTTTTAGTTCTTGTTTTTCCCTCCAATTCATGATCCTCCTAGTTAGAGGACGTAATCAATGCTGATAACTTTGTTTGCATTCGCGATGTTATCGTGCCATTCTGTGGTAATAGCATTCTTATTGGGTTACCTGAGCTCTAAAGCGGGGCACAACCTTTCAACAGTGGTACGTAATCGAGCTCATGATTAGAGCTTGTGCTTATGTTTTCTTTTTCATTGGTTACGGAAGATCGATTTTCTTTTTCATTGGTTACGGAAGAAGGTCGATCAAGGTTGTGAAGCTTCATTTCCTTTCTCCGAATACTGCAGCGCATACTGTACTGTTCTATACGAGATTATCATAATTATTTGTTCGTATACTCTTACCCAAAGAAAACTTTGAACGGATGATTTACCGAAATAATAGTTTTGCAATCTGGACCGCAACTAATTCTATAAAAAAACTAAACTAAACTATGGAATTAATTCTTGTACTTAAAAAGGATTATATCATTTTGTTTCTTAAACTTTAAAAAATTATAAAAATAATTTTAAACTTTCTGCTTTGTATCACTTTAGTTTCTACCGTTAAATAGGAAAGGCATAATTTAATTTTATCCATACAGTTTATTTTTATCCATACGTAGTAGCACATGTAGCATCAAAATGGTAAAAATAAATTTAAAATTCATAACTAACTCATTGTTATTTAATTATTTTAAAAAAATATAAAATAATAAAAATAATCTTTTTTCGTTTTGATTTACCTTAATTGAGGAGGTAGCGTAGCGGGTACATGAACACTCATAGGTTAGGAGATGATTTGAAGCGGTGGACTACACGTTTTAACACGGGATGGAGGCGATGGCCAAGGCTATTTAAGAAAGGGCATGGGTATTCCTGGAGAGCAACCAATAAAGCACCTAGTATGCGGTCTTCTATCTTTCACTTTGGGCGAAAGAGAGGAGAGAGGAGATACAATCTTTCGGAGCATCAGTCCTTTTTCAACATAAGAAGGATGAATCACTGTACATGTGCGTGCACTACCATGCACTTAACAAAAAAAGATTATTTTTATTATTTTATATTTTTTAAATTATTAAATAATAATTTAGTTATAAATTTTAAATTAATTTTTATCATTTGAATGCTATATGTGCTGCCATATATAATAAAAATAAATTGTATCTTTTCTATTTAATGATAAGAATTAAAGTGATATAAAATAGAAAATTTAGGATTATTTTTTATAATTTTTTAAAATTTAAAAATCGATATAATTTTTAAGTATAGGAATTAATTATGTAGTTTAGCTTAACAAAAATTAAGGTATAATTTTTATGCAATAACACGGCAGCACGTCATTGAAAGCAACCTCCGCAGAATTCACATCAGTCATATTGATTGAGAAGCTAACTCTGTGGCTAGGTTGTGGGATTGGTAGCTTACTGCTATGGGATTTAGACTTAAGCAGGGTGACTTCTTCCCTTTTGTACATAATTAAATTTTATTCCGTTTATATATATAGATAATCCCTACCTTGAACGAGCACGTATTGTATAAAAAAAAAAAAAAACGAGCCCGTCCGGACTCCATCGGACGTTAAAAAGAACGTCCAATAATTTTATCTTTTTATTGGATCACATGGTCCTGGTGACGTCCCCTACCAGATCTCGGTTGGACCACAAGAACCGAGCAGCTGCTAGCTGGATTACCATCAACTGAAGAACAGAAAAATAATGGGGAGGAAAAGTCCAAAGTCCAAAGACTTTAGCCTTATATTTCCTTCGTCTGAAAAGGTCACCACGTGTCACACACACAGAGCCTGGCCGTATCGAATGCATAAAACGCAGCGTTCAGTCACCAGAGAACAAGGAAAGCATTCCGCTCTCGAATTCGGCGAGTCAGGGAGCATTATATGCACGCCTCCATGCTTTTCTAACCACGTCTGCTGACCTCTTTTATTTCCATGATATAATGACCAAAATAGACAGTAACAAGAAAAAAGAAAAAGAATAGATTAAGGTTTTTTTATATTACTACGGAATGCATGAAAAGTTTATAGGATTCTTTTGTTTACATATGACTACAGAAATATTCAGAGTTCTAGCAACTGAAGAAGATGTCAATAAATTAACAACTACTACAAATGATCAGTGCACAACATAAGCAGAAGCCGTGTATCTGAAAGACCACCAAAAAAACCCAAAAGCCTGCTGGAATATGGCATCAAAATCTGCCAAGCATTAGAGTTTCTAAAGCTAAATAAATCAATGCCTACACAAGCTGTAACTAATACGAGTGTTATATATATATATATTTATAATATATCAGCCATGCTGTGTATCCTCGCTCCATGTGAAGGCCAGTGCAAGGCTAACATGAAAAGGAAAAGGGCTTCATGCACATATATTTATATAGCCCTCCATGGACATAGATGATCCTGCTATGCTTGGAGTACTCTGTGTGACCACCTGCATGATTTAAATTACAACAGAGAGAAGTCAATACACTTGGCATCAGATTATGTCAAAATAATAAACAAAAGATAGCAGTCAAATTATAGTGCTGTTACTACGACATTTACATAGTGGAAGGTGGTTCATGTGATGACATTTCATGGTTGCTAGATTTGATTGTTTCATTCCTAAAATAAATAATAATTAATGTCGAGAGAAAGAAGCATTAGAAAAAGAACATATAATAAGTAGACGGCTTTTGCATCGATATGCGAGCCTTGTAAGGACAAATAAGCAGAAACAAAGAAGAAAAAAAAAAAAGAGAGGAGATTAATAGCTTGCCGACCAAAATGGAAGGTGCAGATGCCACGGCTAGAACTACTAGTTGGAGCCATATATAAACAATGTCTAAAGGTCAACATCATGATCAAAACAATCTAAGAACCACTAAAATTGTTATCTTTGACATAGTTACCACTCACCAAATGCATGTACTACTTTTTACCAACATCATCATCCCCACCATCAAAAATAAGCCATGACTGTCAGGTATGTGTCATACTCTGATTGGCCTATTCAACATATCGAATGAATACTTTTGTTGCTCACAATATCACCTTTTTTTTGTGTGTTTTTCCCCGTAAAAATTACTTTTTTAAAATATACATATCTTTAAGTTTTTAACTCGATGCTATTTCTACAGTACCTGCCCATTAAAAATACAGCCACTAGTTGAAACGATGGTGACTCTCATGGCAACAGCACCGCAAAGCTGGTAGCTACTATCACCTTAGTTAAAGGAAGCAAATTAAAAACTAGTAGAGGTTAATTATAAGAGTCTTTCAATACCTGATCATCATCATCATCATCATCATCTGTTTCTCATTCCAGGTGGCACCATGTCACCCAACAGACCCTCATCAGTGGGATGTGGCGAAGCTCTCGCTGTGGGGGATGGTTGATGCACTCCATGGGGGGTTTGCAGCAAATGGACTGCACCCACAGCGGCGTTCTGATGGAACTGCATGGCTGGAAGATATACATGTGGAGCTGATAAGGCTAGCCGTTCAGCAAGGGCTGCTGCATTCTGAACATGAGCACTGCCACGAGGGAAGGATACGGTGTGGTGGCAGTGCTGGCCTTCGTACGTGGTGATCACAACGGTGGCATCCTCGGAGGATCTCTCGACTCGTTTCTTCACCGTGCATTTGCTGTTTGTGCATCGGTAGTAGCTCCTTCAACGCAGAGTTACACTTGTTCAGAAGAATTTCTCTTTCCACCGGTGGTTGGCCAAGGTATATTTTTTGTTCTTGTATTCTTAATTTAGAGAAGTCTATGCATGGCACAAAACCATTTTCTCCAACACGTTCACAGAAGAAGAGTGGGTCCCAATGGGATAAAGTTGAAAGCTAGTTTATATAAAATCCAAAAAGTGGGAGAACTAGTAGCAATATAATAGGAAAAATGGAAGAGTTCAACAAGCAAAATATATAATAGTTAAAATTGGATCTCTCGGTCGTAACAACATGAACAGAAGGAATTACAACTGAAATTCGACATTTGGTTTCACAAGTTAAGATAGAACTGATATTTTAAGATAAAAAGGTAGATTTTCTTTTTTAGGGTTATTTAACATATGCTGATAATTCATAGAAGAAAAATATATCAGGAATCATTCACATTTGGACATAAAAAACACCTATAATATTTTAAAAAGATTCAAAAGGAAAAGGTCGAAAATCTCATTTAGCACTTGCGGCAATCTAGAGAATATATATACAATGAATGTGAAAAATAGTTAACTAATATCAGATAGTGAGTAAACCTTGGATATGGGCTGTTTTTGACGGCTTTCTGCCCATATTTTCTCCATCTGTAGCCATCTTCCAGATGGTCGATCTCACTCTTAGTCATGAATGCAAATCTTGGTTGGCGGCTCCGTTTTTGCCCCTTCTTAGTACTTTTATTCCTGCAGCCAGAATCACATTATGCGCTGTGAATGAATGAGCTGCATAAATTTTTGTTAATTATACAAAATCTAAACGGATTTTGTACCCTAAATATTTACACTGGTTAGCTCGGAGCAATTTTAACAACTGTACTCGTTTTCTTCTTGTAGATAACAAAACCATCAAAATGGATGAGAAATGTTGGAGATATACGAAAATAACACAACCATAAAAAGAACAAATGAGGTCGGCATATAAATTGGCGATAAATGAAGACTTGCATTTTTGGGTGAATAAGGTTTTGGATCTTCCAGTTATTTATATTTTCATCTGCCCATTTTTTAAAAAAGCGGTTCTTGCAATGAAAATATCAGAAGGATATAATATTGAGATAATTGTACAAAACGACCAATATCTAGTTCAAACCAGAATCTTATAAACAAACAGATGATATCCTGACAAAAAAGAAGGAAGAAAACTTAAATTATAACTGTTACAACTACAACAGATAGTCAAACATCTAGCTAGCAAAAGATTGAGAGAAAGGCCTGAAGAAATTTAATCCAGAAGATTGAATGAACAATTCAGATTGTATCTCCAGAAAAAATAATCCAAGAAGGCATTTAATTTAGTTAAATAACACGAATCATTATATAAATTAAAGAATATTACACCTACAGATCAGAAAAGCTAGCTAATGAGAAGGTCATGATAACTGAGTTTTCTGAGAAACTTAAATACGTATTCGCTGCATGAGAACATTGAACTAGAGGAAATTTCTTACGAGATATGGAAAGATATCTATGATTATCATGATCATGCTGGATCAGAAATCCCAATGACCAACCAAACGATTTCTTTAGGACATGCAAATCAAAAGATACCTAAGTGTCTGCCCAAAAATATAGTTACATGAATCTTTCTACATAAATAAAGAAAATGAAGAATGCCTTTGAGAGAATTTATAACAACAAATAACAATGTTGAAGCTCGACGATATCTTCCTCAATCCTTTACTCAAGGGAAAAAAAGAGAAAAAAAGGAGAAATATCAATCACCTTTCCTTCTACTTTCCATATTCATGTATTTAATAGATAACAAACTTATTAAGGACCACATTTTTCTTAAGCTAAAAAAAGGTTCAATGGAGTAGAATGCTTTTGTTTTTTATTTTTTTGAAAGGAGTAAAATGCATACTGGAAACAAAAAATGTAAAACTAATTCTTGAATGAAAAATTTATACGCTTGATGTACTCCATTTTAGGTTCTCTCTCTCTCTCTCTCTCTCTCACTCAGGGGTGGTGGGGACATTAACCAACCTTATTTCTCAGCTTTTTCACTGCATCTAGTCCATAAACAATCTTAAAGAAGAGAAGTTGTGCAGATTTGAACCATGGAAAAAAAAAAATCTATATGACCTTACAATTGAACTTGACTCGCAGTATAATGAGAACCAGAGAAATAATGAATATTAAATGCCTCAGGACAAATGGTAATAATTAAGAGACCGTGCTGCCAATACTACACAGAACAAATGCAGCAACAGAAGAGAAGAGAGATTCCCATCCACGAACATAAAATTCAAGCCATAAATGAAATCAAAAGATAAAAGCCCACCCTTCTAAACTTGAAACTAGACATCGTAGTGGTAGGACCAACTACGTTATGAGTAGTATACCCAGTTATACGTCAAAAAACTACCAGAAAAAACTTCACGGTATGGGAATCTATTTGCATATATCATGCAAGATCAGTCCACACACACGTATTAGTAGTGCACTTTCCAGATCTTTTCTTTTCTAGCTTCGTATATAGCTCATGGTATGAAACGAATGTCATAAAAATTATAACCCGGCTGCTAAATTGTTATAAATAATCTATCAGCGATGCGTCAGGTGGGAAAAGAAAGAAAAAAGAAATAAAAAAAAGAAACCGCGTAATCTTCGAAAGATTAAACACGGAATTCCCGCCGCAATGACGGCCGTGTTGCACTCGCTACGATAACCCAAGATCTCCCTTCTAATTTACGAGATTGTCCTTCCCAAGCGATGGAATCCCGGAGAATTTCATCACGCGGTCTCGTCTCGTGTCGTTGGCAATCTCTCTCATCGCTCTCCAACTTCCCAAATTCGCCCCCTAACATCTATGTTATTACGAATTTACCACCCGCCGGAGAGCCGGTGGATAAAGTGTATACTGATGCACACACACACATATATATAGTACTCACGCTGTCTCGGCCGGCTTCTCGTCGGGCTCCGGCGGGGCTCCTCGCTGGAGCTGGAGGACACCGCGTCGCTGGATCTCGCGGGGAGCGCCGGCGGCGGCGGACCCGATTGACTCTCCGGCGGCGGTGGCGGCTTCACCGACGGCCCCGGGGCGGCCTCCAGGACGAACCCGGAGAATCCGTCGTCCTCCCCGATCGGGCCGGAGTCCATCGGCATGCTCCACCCGAACTCGCTTAGGATGCTGGCCTCCTCCCTCTCGCCGCCGCAGAGCTCGTCGAGGGAGGAGATCCCGCCGCCGTCGCCGGGGAATGGCCAGCCAGGTCCGCCGAAGGCGTCGGATCCCGGCGGCGGCCCGTTCTTGTCTTCCATCAGCGGGTCCGGTGATCGGACGACAGGGAAGAGATTCCAATCGAAATTCTTAATTCTCCGGCGAGGAAGCTCAGGCTTCCGGCGGGCTTCGGGCGAGGGCCGTTGGAGATGGAGAGGATCGGAGAAGAGACAAAGAAGTAAGGGTTTCGAATTCTCTCCCTCCCTTTAGTTCCAGTCCCCTACTAAGTACCACTCCCTTTCCAAGCTCTCGCTTTTTATTTTTATTTTTATTTTTATTTTCTTTACTTTTTGGTGTTTTTTTTTTATTTTTCTTTTTTTCCTCGGCTTTGGAGCATACGCGTCGGGGTCTTTTGGGCCTTTTGGAAGCCCTGCGGTCCCCATCCTTGCGTCAATAATCTCGATAACCAAACAAAATTATTCACAAAAAGCCATTTAATCCCGTAAAAGAATTGAGAATAAAATTAAACTCGTTTTCAAATTTCAAAACCACTCCCATTGGTACGTACGGTCCAGTCTCTACCCTGGTCCATTAATTAATTTTAACGAGTTAATTAATTAAAGTATTAATTTGGAGCAGTCCAGATCCGGTGCAAACCCTCGTACCCTCGGCACACTCCATGATTCGTGTTTGGTCTATGATTGACGGCACGACCTTTGACGTCCATGCCTACGGCGCTCGGGCCGACGCTAGGGCCCGGCGTCCGCACGACATCTTTTTGGCATGATTGACGAGCACGAATTGTAAAGTCCGCGCGTACAGCGTTCAAGGCCGCCGCTGGGCTAAAGATTCCGCAAATTAAATGCCGTAACTAGCGGTCTAGTAGGAAGACGAGAGAGAGAGAGAGAGAGATGGTTCCGATCCCTCTTTATTCATCGGTATCCAGACGGTGATTAGTTGCTCGAAATCAATGGCTGAGATAGAGGGACGGGAATCTGGACGGCTACGGAGGATGTACCATACGAGTCGGCGGTCGAGATGGGGTGCCGGTGGTTGGTGATTAAAGAAATTAATGACGTTGTTAATTAGGGGATTTGGTCCCATCTGCGGTGGTGGTGATTAGATCGGCGAGGAGGAGTGGTTTAAATCGGAGGGGATGGTGGAGGATAGGAGGTGGGGCCCAGCACGAATCTTTCGAAACCTAACTTGGCCCGCACGAAAGCCGGTCGCTTTCCGCGGAATTTATTGAGGCCGCGCCCCTCCCACGCCGCCTCAACCCCAGCCCACACCGTGTGCGGCTGCCATTCCGGGCTCCGCCCTGTGGAACCTCTCGTACCAAATTCCTCCGGTGTCAGCAGACCACACACATCAGATGGTCTTAGATCAATGGGCGAGTTGATGTCCCACCTTCAACGATTAACCCTCATCGTCTAACAACTTCACATCTAGCCCCTTCAGAATAGCACTAATCTTTTTATCAGATGTTATTTGACTGCCATATATATATGTTTTCAATGAGCATCCAATCGTTTCATTTTTCTCCACAAATGATGCGATCTTTTCGTAACTGCACGAGAAGTTTGTATCTGAGATTTAAGATGAAAATGCACTTCCTTCGGATCACGAGTTTTTAAAATAATTTTATAGAAACCCAAACAAGGCCTTAATTGGCCGGTGTTATGTATTAGGTGTTAAGTGCTCAGTCAAGAGCGACTAAATGTTAAAAGCTCGATTCATTGGATATCAATTAAGCCTGGATATAATGGGTTCATTATTTGCAATAATAGTGCAATAGTTTAAGGAAGATGAGGCTTAAGATTCAGAAAAAGAGACTGGGTCAGTAAAGGCTTAGTTCTTGTGTGGAATTTTTATGTAGATAGAGATTTCTTGCGCAAGAACAAGTCAAAGATCAGCTCACTGGGAGCTAGTTTTAATGGGAAATATAAAGGAAGACGTAGATAGATATAGAAGAGCAGGTCATAGATTGGCTCACGAGAAAGTACTTAAAATATGGAATGGAAAGAGGACAAAGAACAAGTCATAGATCATGATGAGGGTAACTGCGGTTCGAAATGGTAGTCTGAAAGGTTCAACTCGCCCTTCTTCTATGCCTGCGCTTTCCAGGTCAAATGACCACTTGTTTAACTTGGTTTGCTCCTTATACCATGACCATATTGTATATGGGGGAATGGGCGTCGTAGAATTGCAAAGACTAAAGTGGCCATGAATGCACTACCTGGCCGGGAGCAGGTGTTTGCTAGGGAACTTTTTCTTTGAGAAGATAAGGAATTGAAAGCTCACGCTAGGGGTGGGGAAAATAGCTTTAAGGACTATGTCAAGGGAGAGAGAGTTTAAAACCTTGTGGGGGAATGAGTAAGTAGGATAAGGTTAGGTTTGACTGGCTACGTACTTGATTAGCAGTACATGACCAGTGATTCCACCAAAAGAAATACGTATTTTTTTGTTGTACATGCATGTACCTGCAACTGTATCCTAGGCTTAGCATTCGATCATCCCACATGTCTGCAATCAAGATTCTCCTCCGTGGTTTCCTCCTCGCCCTGCAAGGTGGGCCGCACTTCTTGTGAAGCATAGGCATGACATGACCACAACTCGTCGCTGTGTACTTTATAACCTATATTATTGTTATTATTGTTATTGTTGTTGGTGGTGTTCGGACTTGGTGTTGAACTCTGATGCAGTTCTCATAGGAAGCTAGAGCTATCTGTTTAGAAATTTCGTGCAAGTTTATGTGGAAGTGTCCAATTAAGTGAGCTTTCTCTGTCTATTCCTTGGAGGAAGAAGCAAGAGATCACATACCATGCACCTCTTATTACTTTATCAAAGGGTGTTGTCGGTAGTGCTGCAGTTGATGGCAACCTTTCAATATACTAGTTCTCTGGTGGTAGCAATCAAACACCAATATGACAACCAAGGACGATTATTTAGGCCCTAAGCAGCTCATATTTTAGCAACGGATTGACATATCAGAGCTTCAAAATATTATAGACCATGGCTGCCATCTATATATACTACTGGTGGTGGAGGAGGAGGAGGAGGAGGTTGGGCAACCTTCTTTCTCTTTTTCATGCCATTATTGGTAGTGGGAGGACTGTCAGGCCATGGTAGATTTCTTATTTCTTTTGGAGCAGTGACAGCAACTCCGAGAGCCATATGAGCACATGTAGAATCTTAATTCTTATATATGCATGACATACCGCTAAGATATGCCTGTATTGGAGGAGATGAGATCGTTGAAAATCTGGAATGATAAAATGCGAAGGGATATTGTTCTCAAAAAGCTCGATGTGGACCACTGATCTACCCATGGCTTTTTGGAAAGGAGAAAAAGTGCTCGTCTGCAGGTGCGTTCCCTTGCGCCCACTTGGTAAATTAGAATACTTTAGAACCTGTTTACTTGAATGGGAGACTAACCTATTCATCGCTTGGCTTTCACAGTTTCACATGATCCGGAGCCTTTGGCTGCATCCTGGACATCATGAGGTTTCTCAGTGAGTTTAACCAAAAAGGTGACAGAGGGAGAGAGAGAGAGAGAGAGAGAGGAGAAGAAGAAACCTGGATATATTTGTTGAATTATGCTGCCCTTTTAACACATATTGTACTCTTTTAGAGTTAAGATAACTTTGGTTAAACTAAATGAGGTGCTTTCTATATACGTCCTCTCCGGTAGCATCGCAAAAGAATCTTTAAGCCACCCGACTACGAGTCTCATAATATTCCTGTTGCCGGTCCTCCCCATCGATCAATGTGTGGTTCTCTCCATCCTTAAATATGCTCTTGTTGATCGATGCCCATATCTCACACCATTCTCATCGTAAAACCACCTCCGTCCCACTGCAGCAGCTTCTTGAATCGTTGGCAGCTTGTGCTGAGGTGATTAATGTTGCTCGAGGTAATGGCATATGAGAATAAATTTTTTATTTGATTACTTTTGTTTCGTGTTTGTTGTCCTTTGTGATTAATGATGTGGAGTCTTAGACCCAGGTTAGGCACCGGATTAAGCAAATCAGGCTGGTGCAACCCCACTTAATTAGGCTGAGAAAGATAGCTTTGATAAATAATATATATCCGAAAGGGACGGATTCAAAAAACAAAAAAACATATATAAACGAATTTTCAGAACTAATTGATGGCCAATATTTAATGTTATCAAATAGGATTTCCATTCTGATGACGCCAAGTTACTTTCCTCAAGCATCGGGAAAACGGACGTCCTCCTCGTCGGACTCCTCCAAGAAAAGTCCCCGAAGACCGGATGCTCCGATGGGGACCCTCCGACGCTCAAATTAGTCACTTGAGAACATATGAGAACTGTTTAGCCGAATGAAGCTAGACAGTCAGGGTTTTGCTCGTAAGAAGAAGCTAGAAAAATCAGAGTTGATGGATCCCTACTTACCGCGGGAGCGTATGCTTTTATACCTGTTCGAAGATACGCCCTTCCATTCCCGAAGATTGCTGATTTCAAGGTGCCCCGCTCAATAACGGACAAAAGATGAGGCTGACAGTGATAGATCGTACTGTTGTCGTGCATGCCGGAGGTATCCCGCGCCACCTGTCAGTGCGGCCTCATAGGTATCACGCATCGGTGATTGTACGTGGTGCGCGCCACCGCCGGATGTGACCACGCATAATTGCGGGCAGGTGGTGTATTGTACGCTGTAACGGGGTATGGTCATGCACAGTGATAGACGTACGATGAACCATATGCCGTTATGAGGTATGGGCCACCCCCTGCTATGGATGTGCGGCAGATTATGTGGGTATGCTAGGTGGCTCGGAGCAGGCCGGATCATGCATCGGGCACTGTTCATGAAGCCCGAGACCGAGTGAGTCTCGGGGGTGAGACACTGTTCATGAGGCCCAGGAGCTGTGGCTTGAGGCCGAGAGTGGAACTTGAGGCCAAGCACTGTTCATGAAGCCCGAGACCGAGGGGGTCTCGGGGGTTGAGATACTGTTCATGAGGCTGTTCATGAGGCCTGGGAGCTGTGGCTTGAGGATTAGAGCGGAACTCGAGGTCAAGCACTGTTCATGAAGCCCGAGACCGAGAGGGTCTCGGGGGTTGAGATACTGTTTATGAGGCCTGGGAGCTGTGGCTTGAGGCCGAGAGTGGAACTCGAGGTCAAGCACTATTCATGAAGCCCGAGACCGAGGGGGTCTCGGGGTTGAGGTACTGTTCATGAGGCCCGGGAGCTGTGGCTTGAGGCCAAGAGCGGAATTCGAGGCCAAGCACTGTTCATGAAGCCCGAGACTGAGGGGGTCCTTGGGGATTGAGATACTGTTTATGAGGCTCGGAAGCTGTGGTTTGAGGCCGAGAGCGGAACTCGAGGCCAAGCACTGTTCATGAAGTCTGAGATCGAGGGGGTCTCGGGGGTTGAGATACTGTTCATGAGGCCCGGGAGCTATGGCTTAAGGCCGACACCAAGAGGGGGCCTCAGGAGGCCGAGAGGGCCTTCGTTGGTCGCCGTTATCGTTTATTCTAACGGCGTTGGATCATTCATATCACATTCCCCCCCCCCCCCTCACATGCTGGTCTTCGTTAAGTTAGAATATTTTTTGTTTTAGCCTCAAGTTGTTTATTATATAATAATCACATATTTAAGAGAGAGAGAAAGAGAGGAGGATTTTTTCATTCGAATTGATGCCGAAATCTCTTAACCCAATCGTTAGGTTCATGCAAAAAAAAATGGACATCCTAGTTGTTGCCGCCGGGATCTGTCCTCCGACTCGGACGCGATCGGTCTCCTGATCGGGCTTCCTCCTGGGCGGACCTGCACAGAAGTCCTTATGCAAGAGGTGTTAGGGGTGGCCCTCTACGAAAGACCCTCCAACGCTCAAGTCAGTGGGGGATCGACGATCAACAAAAATGAGGAGAAGGATCTCTCTGGGTGGTCCCTCCAGGAGCGGCCAATTAGGAGCTCTTGGGGAGCGCCGACGGCGGAGAAGGAGAAGGATGAGCAGTGAAACAGAGAGAGAGTGAGAGTGAGAGTAAGCCAGGAGCTGTGTATGGGGGCTTGTGCGCGCAACCTGAAAGAATCTAGGAGTGTCATATTTACAGGCAATCACCTGAATCTTGAGCGCCTTCTGGAAGGTTCGAAGGTTGTTGGGATACGGAGATGATTCGAATCAAGCTGTTGTGAAGCCGGTGGGATCCGTATCTTATCCGTTGGAGGATCAACGGCCGGGAGAGCTCTTTGATGGCCTGAGATCCGATGACTGCGTAGGCCCTAGGCCGTTATTGTAGATCCTAGACCACTCATCGATATGATTCTTTGTTTGGGATTATGTTACACTAGACTTGGGCTCTCCCGTGCCAGGTTCCGCGGAGGTGCATGTCGAGCCATGGATTACTCGGGGGTTGCTCGGGGGAGCCGAGCTATGAGTCGCTCGGGGGAGCCGAGCTATGAATGACCCGGGGAAACTGAGCTATGGACAACTCGGGGGAACTGAGCTATGGGTTGCTTGGGGAAGCCAAGCTACGAATGGCTCGGGGAAGCCAAGCTATGAATGGCCCGAGGAAACCGAGCTATGGACAACTCGGGGGAATCGAGCTATGGGTTGCTCGGAGAAGCCGAGCTATGGACAACTCGGGGGAACCGAGCTATGGGTTGCTCGGGGAAGCCGAGCTATGGATTGCTTGGGGAAGCCGAGCTATAAATGGCCCGGGAAAGCTGAGATATGAGTTGCTCGGGGAAACCGAACTATGGGTTGCTCGGGGAAGCCGAGCTATGAATGGCCCGGGAAAGCCGAGCTATGGGTTGCTGGGGGAAAGCCGAGCTATAGGTTGCTCGGAGGAGCCGAGCTATGAGTTGCTCGACCCGCAGGACCATACTAGTTAGCTCGTTCTTCATGGGCATAGTGTAGCAGGCAGGGAATAGGGCTGACCTTAGCCCCTTCCCACGGTTATCAACGCAATGGCGATTTTACCCCTCAACTCTAGTGTTGGTCATTCTTTTAAATGCATATAATAAAAATACATCGAAAATTAAAGACAACATCTGCAAAATCAAATTCATCATAAAAAGGAGGGAAAAAAAAACCTTTCATAATTCACCACTGAAGAATTATCTGAATCTAAGTAAAAATTATCCTTTCATAACTCAGTTGAATCCAGTAAAAGATGGTAGGAAATATGAAGGATCAATGCACAATGAATACTTCAGAAGCTGGAGGACATTCTCTAATAAACAAAAAGCAGAAAAAGAATGCATTGGTTTATAATTGGGTGGAATAAATTTATGATTAAATATAAAGAGTCTTTTCTTGGTACGTATGCTGATTGAAATGATCATGTTTGGTTTGTGAAGATGACTTACCTTTCCTTCGCTGCAGTAGGCACGTATTGATCATGTGAATTAATTATTTGTGCATGTGGCTCAATAAGTCTTATTGCATATTATACACATAGATGATTAATTTATGTGATTGATGCGTGATTACTGCATCAATGTGCAGTCTTTTCTTACGTACAAATCAATTGAGCCTGAAATGTTTTATGTGAGCATGGAATCTTATGCTGGAAAGCTCTAACAGTGGCTAGTGCCCCATACGCTAGGCATGCTGTTCATGCGTTTTAAACAGAGATCCCACCCGCTTACCAAAAACTATGGGTCTCACCCATCTAGCGGCAAGTGTCGTGTCCCACCGACAACGAAGATAGCTCCGAGTACGGTACAAAAAACAGTAGGCGATCCATATTGGGAATCCGTGAATGGTAGATTTGGAGTTGGATTCTGGGTGTGCTATCATGACTGCAAGCTTCTTTCATCCTCGTACGCTTTTTTCTTGCCATCACGCTCCAACAATTTGGATGCTCCCACTATTGGCAGTACAGAGGCTCGTAGCACATGGCTCATGAAGCAAGTTGCCATTCGCTTGTGGCCACTCCTTTAAAGGGCATGTCATTTCGCATGCAATTATAGGTCCACCAAACATATATGAATGAAGATGTGTCATTTCACCAACAGATTGATCTGGGCATCAAACGGCAGTGATCCAAACTCTACGCTTCAGAAAGCACTCTTGGCACCTCTTCTTCTGCTCGCTCTCTCTCTCTCTCTCTTGGATTGGCCACTAAATTATGCTTGTCAATTATCACATTGGTGTTGCTTCATTGTGGGATCTGCCTGCCAGTTTGCTTAAATGAGTGGTTTAGCAGTAGCTTTTCAGATAGCAATGCATAGTTAAGTGGCACCAAATTATTTAGGAGGGTGTTTAAATGCTCTGAAATGATGCCTTCGGCTAATTAATGGCCAGTTTTGTGCAGCAAAATCTATCATTGGTGTTGTTGTTTAGGCATACATGGAGACAGCTTTCTGTACTAAATGGAGTCATGATGCCTGTGAGAGACAGCTTTCTGTACTAAATAGAGTCAGGATGCCTGTGAGTCTACAGAAGTTTGGGATTTGATGCATCGCCAAGTTATTTTGCAGCATTTTCTCTACCCTCTCCAGTGCATCCTTCAAAATTTATGGCAGGATATTAAATTTTTTAGCATGCTAAATATATAATATGATCAGGCACAGCATTCAAACCAACATCACATAGAATCAAGTTAAATGAAAAAAAAAATCATATAATCGATCTAACTAATTCAAAATTAAAGTTTTATTATTGTTATTGATAAAACATTCAAACTAGTACTTTCATTAAATTCTTTCTATTTTCTTACAAGTCAACTAATTTTCATCAAGTTTTACTGTCAGAATATGGGATCCTAATATGAATCCTCTCTAGCTCCATCTTTAATATGAGAAAAAAAGAAAAAAAAAGATACCTTCATGATAATCGATCTCAACTAATTCAAAATTAAAGTCGGGGGTTTCATTAACCCCGAGGCCCCCACCGGTCTCGGGGTGCACTGTTATTGTCATCATAACCCCGAAATCTCGGGGTGCACTGTCAAACCCCCTCTAGTCATCATTTCTTACCGGTCTCTTTCATTAACCCCCATCATATCTTTCTTTCTATTTTCTTATCAGCAGTGCCAAGAAAATACTATCATGTTGCATGCTTACACATGATTTTCAGCGCATACCATGCCTTGCCACAGCGATTCGGTATGATACGGAGGGCCATGCCTCATAACGATGGCGCTGCATGCCCATGCATGACCATGCCTGTACCATTCGGTACTCCCGTGATTGTCTACGGAGGGTCATGCCTTATAACGGTGTTTGGCGCGTTGCATGTCCCTATGCATCGTCATGCCTCGCTATACTCGCTACCTCTAGCAATTGCCCAGTCATATCAACCGGCGACGTAACTGAACGCCTACAAGCTAAATGTAACGGTACGATGGAGATAGCCGCTTCGGACAGGTATAAAAGGCACAAAAGTGAAGCTGATCCTTAGCACCCTAACCGCCTCAATAAGCCTGACTTGATCGTGTGCAAATATGCACATGATGATGAAAAGAATAAGGTTTTGGATCCCATAGATGTCTACAAGCTTTTTTTTTTAAATCCTCTTGTGACATTCTAAATGAATTGGATAGGATAGAACAAAATAATATGTGGCTCTTGTTACATGAACGTGAGAATTTTTCTAGCCTTAAAGCATCAAAATATTGATTCCAGCCACAAAATTTGTTATCAACTATGAGATTAATTTATTATTAAATTATTAAATTAACATTTATGGATTTGATGAGCTTTTTATGTTTGCAGAAGAGGCATTTTAAAGCATTTTTCAATAAATTTCCATGTATTAAAATAAATTTTATAAAAATCTTGTGAAATAGATATAAATAAAAAATTATAATCAATATAAAATTTTAACGTGTTTCAACTAAGAAAATTTTTAATGACAAGCCATAGAGTATCCATTGAAGATATATAAATTATTGAATTTAACTATTGTGTTCTTTTGATGCTTTTAAATTTAACTTTAGTCTTATTTTTAAGGCTTTCATTCAATGCCTTCATGTCTTCATGTTGTTTTTATATTTTTATATTTTATTATTTATGGCATCATTGAGGTAAGATCAAAAGCATGTTAGGAAAAGTTAGGATCATTAAATTAAAAATAATGAAATAGATTTAGAATAAAATTAAGCAAATTAAAAATTTTATGCAAATATTAGTCACTTTATTCATAAATTTTTAAAATTTATTTGACGTACCATGATAAACTTTGTACAAAATAATCATTGAGAAAAGTTGATTTTTCTTTTCATTTTTATTTTTCACAGCAAGCCTTGACTTTGGGTTTCTTGGTGCCTGTCACTTCAATGCCCTCTTTGTAGTCCCGCTCTCGTACGCTCCCTGTTCCCAGATTCCTGTTTCCGATCCCCAATCCCCAAAACGATCTCGCCAATCTCAACGTCTCGCCGGTGCCTCTGTCGATTCTGGTGAATTCTTCTTGTCGATGGCAAATCTCTGCCCCAAACCTTTCCTATGTCTGAGTCAATCCATGCTTTATTTGGGTTCCCATTTGGAAATCCCTTTAGCATAGCTATCTAGGTCACATTAATTTCTGTACCACTATATCGGGATTTCTTTTCTGAAGCTCTGCAGCGATTCACATGGCTTCCGGGCTTCTCGGAAGGTGGGTCTTTTATTGTTCCTAAATGGTCATTGGTAAACGTTTATTTTTCTTGAATTATGTTTAGATATATTGAATGTTCTTATCATTTGTATGCTAAAGTTGCCATCTTGTTGAAAAGGCTTGCAATAAATCTTGACCATTGGCATTATATTGAAAAGACTGGTATCTGCTGTTGTATTAGGGTGATGAGGTTGCCCTGTAGTTGCTGGCAGAGCTCTGAACTCCAGCAATCCATGGCATATAGTTCTTAGATCAACGCATTTTAGGTGCAATAGAAAATCTATTGCATTTATATGTAGTTTAACAAGGTAAAAATGGATGTTCGTTAGCTTACCTCAAACAAGGAGATTTTTCCCCCCTTCTTATAGGCATTAGTTTCTCATCAATTGCACGACAGGACAATCATGTGCAGTATTTAGGCTTAGTGGCTTTTAGTGAACGACTGTGTCTTTTATGGCTCTATTGGGCATAGATAAGTCTTCTTTGAGATGAGATGATTGAATGTTAACTAACGCATTCTGGATGATGCTATGCGATTGATATTTCTTCTGTTCGATATATTTGTTTCGTGTTTTTATCTGATGTCTTGCTTGAGTCAAGCTTCACAGCTCATGTATGCTTTGAAATAGTCTTTTGATGTTATGTGCAATTAAAAGCCTGTACATATGAACAGCTGCGTATCGGTCTTTGGTCAAGTTTAAGAACATTAAGCTAATTTGACTGAGTTGCAAGTCATTGAATGAGATCTTCCATGTTAGTTCATATGCAAGATTCTCTTCTTTCCATTGGTCTGTTTGAGTTCTAATTGCTTGCCTAAATTTAAATTCTAATTGCTTGAAACTTGAGTTGAAGTTAGACCTATTTGATTCTCTGGTATTACTCTCTGTTTCTTAGCATTCATCTTTCATATTCCTCTAAAGATGTCGGGTACTTACATGCGGAATGAGTATTGGATGTGGAATCCATACTATGTATGGATGTGGAGTAACTCATACAGATAGGAAAAGGAAATGTGAACTTGGTCCTTCAATCTTCATTAAAGATCATTGAGCATGGATCCCAAGATGTTCTTTCCATTCAAACTTATTGTGCATGATATGTTTGGCAATAATAATCAAATTATTCACTTATAAAATGTAAACAAAATATGTTATGTGGGAAGAAGAATAATTAAGGAACAAGCAGAAGAGAGATGTGGAATCAGTATTGCATGAGATTAGGAGCTCATGAAGTTCAGCACTATGGACTCTACTTGTATCCTCTGATGGATTTTAATGATTAAAAATCCATGATATCATTTGTTGGAATCATATTGCAGAACATTGAAAAAAAGTAATCCTTCCTTTTCCTTTCTTGCCCCCATGCCAGGCTTAAGAATCCAAAACAGTCAAAAGTTTCCCCATTAGCCTAAAATGTGAGCCTTTTGTCCAAGTCATTTTGGACTGGGCTTATATATCTTTGTTCACTATTGATTTAAATAAGCATATATCCTAAACAACTAAAGTAATCTTCCAAGTTCTCTTTTGAATAACCATCCAGATTATAGTTGGTCACCCTCTCCTTGCTTTGTATTCTTCTAGGCAAATTTGAATTCTTCCTCTTACTAGGTCTTAGGGCCTTTGAACTGTTAATGTATTTAACATCACAATCATCCTTGATATCACTTTGGTGCAGCTTCCACACTTTGATGCTGGTTATATCATACATCTTCATTAAAATTCTTCTCTACAAATTTATCATGTTCTGAAGCCATCCTCTTGCCCAACAAATTTGACTCGTATATGGTTATAGGCCTCTAACTTGAGTTATGCATAAGTGTCTTAATCCTTATAGGTATATTGGGAGATCAAATAAGCCAAGCCAAGCCAAGCCAAGCTTTACAAATCTCGGCTAGGTTCAATATCTACATGATGGAGTTTGTTGCGTAGCTTGAATATTTGTTTTAGTTGGTCTGAAGTTCAATTTGGCCCATATGGTTCTAAGTATTAAAGCTTGAAACCATATAAACCATGTTCTGCAGACCATATGAAAGAAAATGAATGTTGTAACATCTCAGAGCAATAATTCAAAAAGTACAAGCTGAAATGAAGAAACATAAATGGTTTTACTGCTTAATCTACCTCACTAATTTGTATGGAATATTATCTTCATGTTCATATTTGTATGTGTGTTTCATATTTTCTTGAGCTTACACTAGTTTGTCCCAAATTCATTTTCCGAATAAACTTGATTCAGGACTTAATCTTGATTAGCAATCCCATGGTGTGAACAGTATTAAAAACGCATGCTTGGCTTGCAAGGAGGACTGTCTGCATGTTTGACATCCTTAGAAGCCAGAAACAAAAGTGGATAAGAGCACGAGGGAGGCTTAAATGGTCTATTCCATAAACCGTCAATTTAAGTGCCATTACAAACAAGAGCATGAGAGTGATCAATAGCATGTTTTGTGTCCTCATTTCTATGTTTACACCATTAGCAAATAGCAATAGTCACACAACGCTTGAGAGTCACCTCCTATATAATTGCAAGCACATTGGCTCAGGCTTGTGAATTTAATGCAGTCATGCAATTACTAAAAAAAGAAGACTATATTGATATAAAAACAAGTAATTTTAGTGCTGTATAAAGCTCTCTAGTAGAAGTAATTTAAGTGTGCTCTCTAGTATATCACATCTATTTTAGCCCTCATGTGTTTTATATAAATATAATAGCTTTGTTTGTATTGTCTTCATCAATGTCACACTCCTTTTGCAATAGAACCTAGTTGGTCAAACTAATCATACCTGGCAATCTCTTAGTTTCATATTGTGCTGTTCATGTATGCAGTCAGGCTCCTAACACTTGGGGATCTTCTTCTTAAAAGCACATTTTTTAGTTCAATTCTGGGTGCACCATGTGCATATATTATCTATTTATTAGATAAGGCAGTTTGATATACAATATGAGATAATTTCCTTTTCATGAATTTAAATGAGGAAGGAAGAACATATGCTAAGGGATTTACTATTGCAAGAAATGCCCCAAAAAAATGTGCTGATTCAGGTGATGTCATGACTAGTTTTCTCTTCATTAGTGTGTTTCTTAAACAAATTATCTCTTGGATACATAGGATATCTCTTTTTTCATACCTATTTTTTTCTTGTGATCCCTTAAAATTGCTGAAGTACTGTACTATGTCCTATCTTGTAATTGATTATTTCTTTAATTATAAACTTGAGATACTTCTTAAGAACTGCTAGGTTAATCAGAAATCTGTTGTTGCTTTCATGACAAGAAACACAATGAAGAACTGGAAATGGAATCACCAATCTACATCCCAGAAATAGGTGATATTCTGCAGAATGCAATTTACCAAGCCACATAAATGCAACCTCTCAAAAGTTGTCATTGATTCCTATAAAATTCTATTCATGTCTGGAAGAACTTGGCATTATCTTTTGTTGACCTGGTAATCTGGTCTCTTTGGGCAATTGCAGTGTAATAGAACTTCCATTCCATGGTACTTGCAGTATTAGTTAAGTTTAGCCTTGAACTGAAGCTTGCAAAAGCCAGAAACTATATGACTACAAAGTGACAAACTTATGCAATCCAATTCTAAATGCTATATTTTGACACACAAATATACAAAAGAAGAGCTGTAAACCGCCGCTCTGTGCATAGAGAAACACGAGAGTAGTATCAACTACTGCAATGGAATCCCAATGGAAAACAGACAACATGGAGCTTGAAGTGAAAGCTTGACAGAATAGCTGCTCCGAAGTGCAGAGATGCAGCCAACAAGTTGCACATAAGATTGTGGAAGTTGTATAATTGATTCACTTCTAGAAGAATTTGAATTTTGATTCTGGAGGCACAGATGAAGATTAGCTACTTAGAGTTGATCCTTGTAGTTGCTACTGATGTTCAAGGAAAATAAAGTTGGACCCTTTTATGAAGTTCAGGAACTGCTGACAATTAGCTTGAAGACAAGCAGAACGGTATTTAGACACAGAATCTAACAAGACTTTCTTATTTTTGTTGATTGCAGCTCTACTGGAAGTATGCTTTAAACATTTAGTAATGTTTTTGATATATTACATGATAAGAACTCACCATATGGTTATCAGAAAAGGATGTCTTCTAAACTACTTTGATACATAAAATAAATTCTGGAGCAAAGTTAGAAGTGCCACTATAGTTATAGAGAATATCTTCAGGGAAAAGGCTTGCTGAACCACCCTCTGATGCAGCAAGAGCGCACCGACCGCATGGATTAGCCACCCGCGCATGTCGATGCGCGTGTGATAAGTCTATTTATTATCCTAATTTAACTATTAAAATAAATATAATTACTTTAAATTTTTATGATGTTTACAGAAAAGGAGCTATAGATGGAAAGAGCTCAATTTTTGGAGTTCAACATCACTCAAATCAGGACTCAGTTTGCCCAAAAAGGAAGAAAGAGATGATTTGCATGATTTTCAGTGCAAACTAAGGTAGGTTATATTGAACTGATGGCTGAGAAATTTTCTCATGATATCTGAACGATCTTAAGTACCCGATTGACTCCAACTTTGACGAGAAGGAAACCCTAGACAAGCTCTATAAAAAGAGAACCTCAGGCAGTAGTTGGAGGGAAGGAGTTTCTACAAAGCTCTTTTTATTTATTTTTTATTTAGATGATTGTATTTAGGTCTGGGAGAGAAAATTATGGAGGGAATGCTGGTGGCACAATGTATGGCTAGATTTCTTCAATTCAGGTTTTATCTTTCTTTTTGTTATTAATTTCTATGTAATAAAAATTATGCTCTTCTTTATTATATCTTTTGAGTTATTTTTCTGATCGAGATTTTGATCTGGCATACACGGCCTGTACCCTCTATCGACGTACCATGATCTTAGGATATGGTACGTGCCTAAGAGAGACGGATCGTAGCATGATAGATTAGACCCTTAACCTTACAATTATTAAATAGTTTATACTTTAATCGAACGTTCCATGATCTTCTGATACGAACTGTGCCTGACAAGAAAAATTATTCTAATTTTAAATTTGTAAAAATTATTACTATTACAACATTAAAAAAAAAAGATAAAACCTGTTTGCATGATGGATTGGATTCCTGGGTTGCTTCTTCTGCTGTTTGAATTTTATTACTTAATTAGTTATTATCTTTTAATAACCGCTATTCTTAATATAATCTTCTACAGATAAATTTTTTTTTCTTTTTGTGAAATAATTGCCCTTAATCTCCGAGGATACGATCCCGATTCATCACTCCCTGAGATACGATCCCAATTCACCACTAGCTATAGTAGTGAGTAGTTTTATTTTGACCGCCAACGACAACGATCAAATTTTGGCACCGTTGCCGAGATCCAGGCATGATTAGTTTAATTTTTTTAAAAAAATTAATTACCAAATTTTTAATTTTATTCTTATTTTTATTTTTTTATTCTCTCTTATTGTTTCATTATTATTCATGCTTCTATATAAAAAAATTTCTTTTATTGGATAGTTATTGCTCTCTTTAGCTTATTGCCTTTTTTTTAGTTATCTTAATTATTAATTTTCTTTTTTTAATATTAAAAAAATTATTACTTTTCTTTTTGTCACAAATCCATTTTTAACCTAATTAACTTTGCCTTTTAATTAACTTACCTTAAAGAACCTAAAATAAAACCCTAAGATACTTTCATAAAACATAATTAATTTAAGAAAATAAATAATAAACTTTAAAAACTTTCTAAATTATTTAGACACCTTATTGATTTGCATTGCATTTTCATAAAATACTTTAAGGGCGCAACCCCTAATAACATAAGATGGGGATTTTATTACCTTTTTTAGCCCAAAACCACTACGGCATAAACTAAGCCTTTAACTCTAAAATTAACTAGAGTTAGCCCCTAAGGAACTCGAGCTCAATAGGACAAGGCACCCGAAAGAGTTGGATCGGGTCGGTATTGACTGATTAACTGGTGTCTAGAAAAGGAAAGGAAAGTGGTTACTTAATTGGTTATGTTCGCTTACCTAGTAAGTAACGGGGGATCCCAACTGACCTTACCCTTAACTAGCTAGTCGATCAGCTAAGTTTTGACTTGGAGGGCTCCAAGGCGGTCTTGAAAGTTAGGAGCTATCTAGATCTAGGTTAAACCTAGAGTAGAGAGTCTAATCTTTGTTAATTTAATTGTTAATAATTATTAAATCCTAATTAAATTATTCTTCATTGCTCTTAGTTCTAGGAATCTCTTAGGATACTTCTTTTAGAATCTTCTTTTTTCTCTCTTTACATAACATAAAAAAAAATTCAAAATTGCAACTTGAAAAAGGGAGTCCGGTCGATTAGTAAGGATAGATCTAGACCCTACCCTTGATGAAGAAAAAGTAACTATGGAGGAATTAGGACATTTCCTTAGCCTAAGAGAATACTGCTACTCAATTGGATCTGCCCAACCATCATGCATTCAACTACCCCAAACAAATGCTTCCAGTTTTGAGATTAAGCCTCATATTATCAACATACTCCCTAAATTCATAGGAATTGAGGATGCTTACATTTTTATTAGAGAATTTGAGGAAGTATGTGATACTATGAGAATGCATGAACTTTCAGAAGATGCTATAAAACTTAGGCTAATTAACTTTGCTCTTAAGAAAATGCCAAAAAGTGGATGTATAGTTTACTACTCAGTCAATCTTGACCTGGGAAGGTTTTGTTAAAGCATTCTTGAGAAAATTCTGTTCACATCATAAAATAGCCAAGTTGAGAAATGAAATTGCCCAATTTCATTAATTAGGGGAAGAGCCTTTCTGGAAGTGTTTAGACCGATTTAAGAATCTGTTAAGCCATTGTCCAAATAATGGGATAGAGACTTGGAGGTTATGTCAAACCTTCTATGAAGGTCTAAACCTAAACTCCAGAACTATGCTCGAGTCAATATGTCAGGGCGACTTTATGCAGAAACCACCCAATGAACCTAGCAATTTCTAGAAGATTTAGCAGAAAAGAGCTTACAATGGGAGAAAACTAAGGAATTTGAACCCACACCATCAAAAGGTGGTATGCACCAATGCTTCCATCTATAGCTGAAGAAGCTAAGATGTCATCTCTGATTCGTAGGATAGAAGCCTTGGAACTTAAGGGACAGGCCCCGATAAATTATGTAAACCAAGTGGCTGCACCTATCTACACTGGATGTAATGAGCTAAGATATATAGTAGAAGAGTGCCCTCACTTCATAACCCAAACTGAAAATAGTTATGGACAGGTGAATGCAACCTATCAAAGAACAACCAACAATTCTTATGCACCAACACCATCCTGAATAACTTTATGCAAAACATAGGGCAACAACTATCTACTAATACTCCCATAACTCGTTTGGAGATGCAGATAGGTCAGTTAGCCAAAAAGAACAGGGTAAGCTACTGAGTCAATCCGAAGCTAACCCTAGGAACCTAAACATCCAAGGATCAAATCAAGGAGCCCAAATTAACCAATTAAGTATCATTCATACATTAAGATCTGTAAAACAAATAGATAACCAGAAGGGTACATATGAAGAAGAAGAATTAGAAGCCCCGCCATTTGAACAACTTATTGAGCTAGGTCAGCCAGAAACACCTGAGGCATCAGAGTCTGATGTAATGCCCAACCCACCAACTGACCCCATGCCAGAAGGAGATGAACCAAAAATCAGGATTATAGCACCATTCCCAAATAGACTTAAGCCCAATCGAAATTTAGCCCAATTAGACAAAATTTTGGAGGTCTTTAAGCAAATTAAAGTGAACATCCCTTTACTGGACGTGATCCAACAGGTTCCAACCTATGCCAAATTTCTTAAGGATCTATATACCAAAAAGAAGACCACAAATGTGCCCAAGAGAGCCTTTCTGGCAGCCAGTGTGAGCTCTTATCTATCAAAGCACATGCTAGTAAAATACAAAGATCCAGGGTCACCTACTGTTTCATGCATTGTGGGGAACACCCTCATAAATAGGACTTTATTAGACTTAGGGGTGAGTGTTAATATATTGTCATTCTTTGTATATGAGCAACTAGGGTTGGGAGAACTAAAGCCTACGGGAATGACCCTACAACCAACAGATCACTCTTTGAAAGTACCTAGGGAAATAATAGAGATGTGTTGATCAAAGTTAGTGACTTTATTATCCGGTGGACTTTGTGATTTTAGAAATTGAGCCGGTAACAAACCCAAAAGCCACATACCAATGATTTTAGGTAGACCATTTTTAAATACATCTAATGCCCTAATTAATTGTTGAAATGGATTAATGAAACTTTCCTTTGGGAATATGTCAATTGATCTTAATATTTTCAATCTTACCATTACACATCAAACGAGTGACTCAAATTATGTTCAGGATACTGTTTATGATCCAATTGACCTTAGTGACGAAGAGCTTGACCTAGAAATCTGTATGAACCAAGATGAAAGCAAATTAATGAGGTTGCTACAATTGATAAAAAAATCAAGATGGGAACCTCCAGTTGAACCACTAGAGAAAGTACCTGAACAATTACCCAAACCATCAATAGAGGAAGCACCCAAATTAGAACTGAAACCACTTTCCAAGCACCTTAAATATGCATACTTAGGTCCATCAAAAACCCTTCCTATGATTATTTCAAGCCGACCTAGACTCCTCACAAGAAGAAGAACTACTGGATGTCCTAAAAGAAAATAAAGAAGCATTAGGATGGACATGGCTGACATAAAAGGGATTAGCCCCTCAATCGTTTAACATAGGATTCATTAGAGGAAGAAGCCAAGCCTACAAGAGAATCCCAAAGGAGACTTAACCCAGCCATGAAGGAAGTAGTAAGGAAAGAGATCATCAAACTCCTTGACAATGATATAATTTATCCTATTTTAGATAGTTCTTGGGTAAGTCCTGTGCAAGTGGTGCCCAAGAAGTCAGGAGTCACTCTGATACAAAATGACAACAATGAGTTAGTCCCTACAAGAATTCAAACAGGATGAAGGGTGTGCATCGATTATAGAAAATTAAATGCTGCCACTAAGAAGGACCACTTTCCTTTGCCCTTTATAGACCAAATGTTAGAATGATTAGTAGGGCATGACTTTTACTATTTTCTGGATGGATATTCTGGTTACAATCAAATTGAAATAGCCCTAGAGGATCAAAGAAGACAACATTTACTTGTCCATATGGAACTTTGCGTATAGACGTATGCCTTTTAGCTTGTGTAATGCACCTTCTACCTGTCAAAGGTGCATGATTAGTATTTTCTCTGATACGGTAGAACGGTTCCTTGAGATTTTCATGGATGACTTTTTCATTTTTGGTTCTACTCTTTCTAAATGCCTATATCACCTTAGACTGGTTTTAGAAAGATGCAAGGAAAAGCATCTAGTACTAAATTGGAAGAAGTGCCAATTTATGGTGAAAGAATATATTGTTCTTGGCCATGTAATTTGAAATAGAGGAATAGAAGTAGACAAGGCCAAAGTAGATTTGATTGCAAATCTTCCTCCACCTAAATCAGTCAAAGAAATAAGATCATTCCTTGGACATGCTGGATTTTATAGAAGATTTATCAAGAATTTTAGCAAAGTGGCTCGATCATTAACTAACTTGTTAGCCAAAGAAGTCAAATTGACTTCACATCTGAATGTCTTGAGTCCTTTGAATATTTAAAGAGAGAATTAACCTCAGCACCAATCGTTCACCCATCTGTATGGACTCAACCTTTTGAGCTGATGTGTGACACATTTGATCATGCCATAGGAGAGGTTCTAGGGCAAAGAATTGATAAGCTACTTCGAGTGATCTACTATGCTAGTAAGACCTTAAATGATGCACAGCTCAACTATTCTACCACTGAAAAAGAATTTTTAGCTGTGATATTTGCACTAAAAAAATTTAGGACTTACTTAGTGGGGTCTCATATAATCATCTATACTGATCACTCTACCATTAGGCATCTTCTTTCAAAGAAGGATGCCAAGGAATGCTTAATTAGATGGATCTTGCTCTTACAAAAATTTGACCTAGAAATCAGAGATAAAAAGGGTACTGAAAACAAAGTAGCTGATCATTTATCTAGGTTAACGATCACACCTACTGAAGAACTACCTATCAATGAGTCTTTCCTGATGAACAACTTATGTCTGCCACCATGGAATCATGGTACGCCGGCATAGTCAATTACTTAGCCACTGGTCAAATTCTGATGCACTAGAATGCTCAGGATAAAATCGATTTCTCGCTCAAGTAAAATGCTATATTTGGGATGACTCATATTTATTTAAACAATGTCCTGACTTGACTATTAGGAGATGCATCCCAGATCAAGAAGTTAGGAGCATTTTATCCTTTTGCCATGACCAAGCTTGTGGTGGTCATTTTGGAGCTAAAAAGACAGCAGTAAAGGTGCTCCCATATGGATTCTACTAGCCTAACCTATTCAAAGATGCTTATGAATATTGTAAAAGTTATGTTAGGTGTAGAGGTAGGCACCGGGCCGTCGTGGGCATGGCCTATGTTGACCCAATTATTGATTTTGATGATTAACAAAAGACATGAGTATATTCACTATGTTTCTGACATATTTAATAAGTGTTTCAGGGATTAAAATGTTTAATCAATCAAAAGGAATAAAGGAATAAGTTTTGAATCAAATTTTAAAGGAATTTTCAAAGTTCAGAACTTAGAGTCGACACCCAAATAGTCAGAGCCGACCCCAAGGCGTATCAGAAGATTTCTGGATTTTTGGCACAGGTGGAGTCGACACCCAGAGTTTCGGAGCCGACTCTAACCTAAGATACAGAGAAGTGTATTTTGTTTCAGTTTCTGGAGCCGACACCTAGAATTCGGGAGCTGACACCTAATAGTTCGGGAGCCGATACCTGAGTTTCTGGAGCCGACTCTAACCTGAGAACAGAGGACACATTTTTATGGACATTTCTGGAGCCGGTACTCTTGGATTCCGGAGCCGATTCTCGAAAGCGATCAGCCGACACTTAACTTTTTCGGAGCCGACTCCTCAACAACTTCTTATTACTATTTTTGGACACCACGATCTGGAGCCGACACCTGAAAAGTTGGAGCCGACTCTAACATGTCAGGAATGGATTTTTAATTGTCAGAACTGACTCAACGGTAATATTTTTTCCACCTAATCTCTAATGGCTATTTTTTTTGTGTGTAGAAGTATTCAAGTATCTCATAATGGCTATATTTTCCACCTAAACTTAGATGAAGAGATCTATAAAAAGGAAGAACCGTCCGTTTGAAAAAAGAGACTAGAGACTGAAAAAATCAAAAAATCTTGAGAGAGAAATTAAAGAGGAAAGACTCAGAGCTCAAATCCATCAATCCCAGAAAGTTCAAAGAGAAATCCATAAGCTTCTCAAGATCAAATCAAGGAGATTTCCAACGTTAGAAGAAAGAAAGCAAAAGCCCCAAATCCTCAACTTCTCAACTGCAACTTTCAGTGAAGAATCTAAGCTGAGGCCCTGATTCAATCTTTCAAAGGAGAAGAGGAAAAGAAGAAAAGCTTGCTTTCAAAATGCTTCTATCAGGCTTTCCTATCCTTGTTTATTTATTTGCATATTTGCTCATTTAAGGAGCTGTTTTGTATTCTAAACTCTATTTTCCATTTGTGTTTGCTAATTCAATCAGGGGATTGAAATAGTAGAGGTAGTATACATCGGGACAAGCTAAGGATAGCTTGTGGTTGGTTTTGTGCTGGTGAGCCCGGTAAAACTAGCTGGGTTCGTTGTGATCCCGGGGGAAACAATAAGTTTTGAGTTGTGAGCTTGTAAAACAACTCGGCTGTAATCAAGTGGATTATAGTGTGGGCCCAAGTGCTACTTGGGAGTGGACGTAGGTGTTGGATACACCGAACCACTATAAAATCTTTGTATTTGTCGTGCTTTGTCTCTCTCTCTTTCTATCTCATTATTTGTGCTTAACATTTATCTTGCACTCAATCTCTTTTATTTCAAAGATATAGTTTTAAAGAGCTAAATTTTTTAAGAACCTAATTCACCCCCCCTCTTGGGTTGCCATCTGGGCCAACAATTGGTATCAGAGCTTGTGCTCATTATTTATTTGATCAAACGATCAAGAGCTAAAGATCCAAATGGCAGCTCAAGCTGGATCTTCATTTGCTGAAGGTCATTCTACAAATAGACTTCCTTTATTTAATGGTTCAAACTATTCTTACTAGAAAGCTAGAATTAGAATCTTTATCAAGCTTTAGATTATGAACTTTGGAGTGTAATCACTAATGGACCAAGCACACCCACACACTTAGTAGATGGTTCAATAGTTCCTAAACCCGAAAGGGATTGGAATGAGAACGATAGGAAAATGGCTCAGCTCAATGCTAAGGCCATGAATATTTATATTGTGCTTTAGATGCTAATGAGTTTAATAGAGTTTCTACATGTATTTCCGCAAAAGAAATTTGGGACAGATTAGAAGTTACCCATGAGGGTACTAATCAAGTCAAAGAATCAAAGATTAATATTCTTGTTCATAAATATGAATTGTTTAGCATGGAACAAACTGAATCTATAACCTGCATGTATACAAGATTTACTGATATTGTGAATGGTTTAAAGAGTCTTGGCAAGACCTATACTAACTCTGAATTGGTTCGTAAAATTCTTAGGTCTCTTCCAAGGTCATGGGAAGCAAAGGTTACTGCAATCCAAGAAGCCAAGGACCTCAATACCTTACCTTTGGAGGAGTTACTTGGATTACTAATGGCCCATGAGTTGACCATGAAACAGCATATAGAGGAAGAGGTCAAGAAGAAGAAAACCATTGCACTCAAAGCTGCAGAAATTGAAAAGAGCAACAGTGATGAAGAAGATGAAGATGATGATGAGACAGCTCTTCTTGCTAGAAAGTTTAAGAAATTCATGCAAAGAAGAAGACCTTTCCACAAGAAGAAGTATGAACAAAAATGGATGGAGAAAAGGAGAAAGAGAAGGACAAGGACAAAGAGAAAGACCTCCTTATATGTTATGAATGTAAGAAACCGGGGCACTTTAGATATGACTGTTCACAATTGAAGAAAGCCTCCAAAAAGAAGAAGAAGGCTTATGTTGCAATATGGAGCGACAACAAAGAATCTTCATCCGAGGAAGAACAAAAGGAAGTTGCAAACATTTACTTTATGGCAAAAGAAGATGATGAGGTTAGTACTGAAACTCATGACTTTACTTTTGAAGAATTATTTGATGCATTTAATGAATTAGTTGATGATTTCAAAGTTTTGAAAAAGAAAAGCAAATCTTTGAGAAATAAAAATTTAAATCTTATCAAAGAAAAAGATAAACTAATTTATGAAGTTGAAAAACTGAAATCTGAAAATGAAATTTTGGTAAAAGAAAGAGAATCAATCCCAATGAAAATGTTAGTTTAAAGAAGGAAGTTGATAAATATAAAAATATAGTTGATAAATTTACATATAGTTCTGAAAAACTTAATTTACTATTAAGTAATCAAAGAGCTGTATTTAATAAAGCTGGATTAGGTTATAGGCCTAATAAGAAACAAAAATATGTTAAAAATTTCTTTAGAAAGAAACAAGAGAAAAATGATGTTTCATGTTATTGCTGTAACAAGAAAGGACATAAAGCTTATGAATACAATTTTAGAAAAATTAATAAGAATTTAAGTGTTAAAGGAAAGAAAATATGGGTTCCGAAAGGAACAATCTTTACTGCTACTAACCATGAAGGACCCAAGAAAGCTTGGGTACCTAAACAGAAAGTTTGATACTTTGCAGGAGTGTCTTGCGGCCAAAAGATCAAAACGAAAGTGGTATCTTGATAGCGGCTGCTCAAGGCACATGACGGGTGACAAGGATCAATTCATCACCCTTGAGGATAAAAGAAGAGGAGTAGTAACCTTCGGAGATAATGGCAAAGGCCAGATTATGGGCTTTGGTAAAATTCAGATAACTCCCTCCACTTTTATTGAAAATATTCTTTATGTAGATAGTTTAAAGCATAATTTAACTAGTATTAGTCAATTGTGTGATAAAGGTTCCAAAGTTTCATTTGAAGCTTCTATCTGCACTGTTTCTAATCCCATTGACAATAGCATTATATTTACTGGAAGTAGAAATGACAATGTATACTTAATTGATTTAGACAATTTATCTACTAGTAATCATTGTCTAGTTGCTGATAATGCTAGTATTAATGAGATTGGATGGTTATGGCATCGCAGATTAGGTCATGCAAGCACACACCTAATTTTAAAATTAATTAGAATGGATTTAGTTAAAGGACTTCCAAAGTTAGATTTTGAAAATAACAGAATTTGTGATGCATGTCAATTTGAAAAACAAATTAGAAACTCTTTCAAATCTAAAAATGTTATTTCCACTTCTAGGCCATTAGAGCTACTTCACATGGACCTTTTTGGACCTACTAGAACCACTAGTCTAGGAGGAAAGAAATATGGTCTTATGATAGTAGATGATTATTCTAGATTCACTTAGGTATTGTTTTTGGCTCATAAGGATGAGACTTTCCCTATATTCATGAAATTCTTCAAGAAAGTCACTAATGAGAAAAACAACACCATAGTGTCTCTTAGAAGTGATCATGGCACAGAATTTGAAAATCACTTATTTAAAAATTTCATCATTGAACATGGCATTAATCACAACTTTTCTGCACCTAAACACCACAACAAAATGGAGTTGTAGAAAGAAAGAATAGAACTTTAGAAGACATGACCCGTACCATGCTATGTGAAAGCAACCTTTTAAAATACTTTTGGGTGGAAGCTATAAACACGGCATGTTACATCCTTAATAGAGTCCTAATTAGGCCAATCCTTAAGAAAACACCATATGAATTATGGAATAATAGAAAACCATATATTAGTTATTTTCATGCATTTGGTTGTAAATGTTTCATTCATAATAATGGTAAGGTCAACTTAGAAAAATTTGATGCAAAATCTGATAAAGGCATATTCTTAGGATATTCAACAACTAGTAAAGCCTATAAAATATTTAACAAGAAATCATTAATTGTAGAAGAATCTATTCATGTAGTTTTTGATGAGTCTTTAGCATCAAGTTCAGAAAAGATGATGAGGAAGATACAAATTTGCTAGAAAGAGATATTAAAAAATTAAATATAGATGTATCTTCAGACCATGAACAAGAAGCTAAAGATGATTCTCCTAGGGTTGATGTTATTGATACTAATCATAATGAGGTAGATCTTCCTAGAGATTGGAGATATGCCTATGGTCATCCAAAGGAGCTGATTATAGGTGATCCATCTCAAGGTGTAAGAACTAGATCATCAATGAGAAATATCAATAATCATCTTGCATTTGTATCTCAAATTGAACCTAAAACTATTAAAGAAGCTGAAAAAGATAGTAATTGGATGCTGGCTATGCAAGAAGAATTAAACCAATTTACTAGGAATAATGTATGGTTCTTAGTTGATAGACCTAAAGGTCATTCTGTTATAGGATCTAAATGGGTATTTAGAAATAAATTAGATGAAAATGGCATAGTAATTAAAAATAAAGCTAGATTAGTTGCAAAGGGATATAATCAAGAAGAAGGAATTGATTTTGATGAAACCTTTGCACTTGTAGCTAGATTAGAGGCAATTAGATTATTACTTGCATTTGCATGTCATATGAATATCAATTTATTTCAAATGGATGTTAAAAGTGCATTTTTAAATGGTTTTATAAATGAAGAAGTTTTTGTAGAACAACCACCTGGTTTTGAAGATCATGAATTTTCAAACCATGTTTTTAAATTACACAAAGCACTATATGGTTTAAAATAAGCACCTAGAGCTTGGTACGATAGATTAAGTAAATTTCTAATTGAAAATAATTTTACTAGAGGAAATGTAGATAAAACTCTATTTTTTTTAAAAAAAATAAAGATTTATTAGTAGTACAAATCTATGTAGATGATATTGTATTCGGTGCTACTAACGATCTTCTATGTCAAGAGTTTGCTAAACTAATGCAGGATGAATTCAAATGATCATGATGGAAGAACTCAACTTCTTCCTAGGACTTCAAATCAAATAAAGTAGAGGGGATTTTCATCAACCAAACAAAGTACACAAAGGAAATTCTCAAGAAGTTTGGAATGGAATCAATCAAACCCCTTGGAATACCAATGAGTCCTTCATGCAAATTAGACAAAGATAAGATGGTAAGAAAGTTGATCAAAATTACTATAGAGGTATGATCGGATCTCTACTTTATTTAATTGCAAGCAGACCAGATATTATGTTTGCTGTTTGTTTATGTGCTAGATTTCAATCAGAACCTAAAGAATCTCATTTAATCGCTGTAAAAAGAATACTAAGATATCTAAGTGGAAATAAAAATGTAGGATTATGGTACTCTAGAGACTCAACATTAAATTTGATTGCATATTCTGATTCTGACTATGCTGGATGTAAACTAGATAGAAAGAGTACAAGTGGTGCATATCAATTTTTAGGAAGTAACTTAATCTCTTGGTTTAGCAAAAAGCAAAATTCAGTTGCATTATCTACTGCTGAAGCTGAATATGTTGCAGTTGGAAGTTGTTGTGCTCAAATCCTTTGGATTAAGCGACAACTTGAAGATTATGGCATAACACTTGATAAAACTCCTATTAAATATGATAATACAAGTGCAATAAACTTAACTAAAAATCCAATCCAACATTCAAGAACTAAACATATTGAAATTAGATATCACTTTATTAGAGAACATGTAGCTAATGGTGACATTTGTCTTGATTATGTTTGTACTAAGGAACAATTAGCTGACATATTTACAAAACCTTTGAGTGAAGAGAGATTTTGTTATCTTAGAGGAGAGTTAGGGATTTGTGATCCTCTGGAATGATTTTGAAACCCTTAAGATTGATTATCTAGAATTCAGTTAATTTCTTGAAAATCCTTTCATGATTCTAAGGACAATTCATCTAGATAATTCAACCATTCGATTCATAACATTCCAAGGATTTTATTAAAATTTTATTGATTCTATTTTGACAAGTTTGAATCTTTGTAACTCATTTATTTTCTGAAACTGTCAGTGGAGTTGACACCCCAATTAGTGGAGTCGACACCCTAGTTAGTGGAGTCGACACCTCATTTGTGTCGCTCACGATCTGTGACCTTGGAGCCGACACCCGCCTAAGTAGAGCCGACTCCAACTCGGGCGCTAACATTGTTAGCGACTTGGAGTCGACACCCGACTTTATAGGAGTCGACACCTGGTGGCCTCAAATTGATTATATTAGGGCAAAGTCGATACATTCTCATCCCCAATCATCTCCAAACCTTTTCCAAAACCTCTCCAAGCCTCAAAACCAAATATTCCTCAAATCAGTCATTCCTTAAGATTCTTATGGCACCTAAGCATAGGGGACCGATCTTTGAAGCTCCTGTGACTACAAGTAAGCGAACGGTGCGGCACCCTGTCCGTGAACCTACACCGAGCGATGATTCTTCTTCAACGCACTCTGACAATCCTAGCCTCTCTCTCCACAAGTAGATATCCTAGCTGGCCGAATCATAACCATAGGAAGGAAGGTAATTTTGAGTTCTTTGAAGCCGAGGGTTTTGCAATTGGTAGACAAATCAAGGAACTTGGTTGGGATAAGGTATGTTCCTTAGACATACCACTTATCCGGCTCTTGTAAAGGAATTTTACTTCAATTTATCAAGGGGAGATGGTGGAATAGTGAGTATGGTAAGAGGAAAGAGAATTCATCTCACTTCCGAGATTTAGGAAATCTTTTAGAAATCCATGTTGTAGGGATGATTGCTACTAGTCACAGTGACAGAGTAGGAGCATTATCGAAGATGTTGGATAGATATTTCACTGATTTTGAGAAATTAGGGCAAATCAGTTGCCTCTTGAACTTAGACTGTTACATAACATATGTGGTAGGATCCTATTTCCAAGACTGGACATTTTGAGTATGTCTCAGAGCGAGACATATTGTTAATGGACAGTATCTTGATGGGTCAGCCAATCAATTTAGCAGGAATGATGATATGGTACATGGCTGAGGCCGGGGGCAAGAGGAGATCTTCATTGCCTTATGAGATGGTCCTAACCATGGCATTTAGAAGTCAAGGAGTTGTTATCTCTGAGAATGAACCTTTGAAGAACCTTAGACACATTGATTATTACAGCCTAGCTACTGTGCATAGAATGGGATTTATGAAAGTAGATGGTAGATGGGAAAGAAAGAGTAATCTGGATGAGAGAGCGGCTGACATTGGAGCCACTGCACTTTCTGAGGCAAGTCCTTTAGTGAGGCATCCTTCACCAGAACCTAGCAGATCATCACCATCATCAGCACCTACTTCCGTCCCTGCATCTGTACCAGTGTTTATTCCTTTTGTTGGTTTTTCTGATGTTCAACTGGAGCAACTTAAAGGATTATTTAGCACTCACAAGGAAGAGATGAAAACTGAAATTGATAATAGTCTGATGAATTTAAGAGAAATGTTTTATTCTTTGGATGAGAGAGTTAGTAAAATTGAGTCCACCCTTGGAGCCTCCGCAGAATCTTTGAAGAATAATCTCAAGAATATTTTTTAAGAACTTAAAGAGATTGGAGGTGATTCAGAAACATATTCAAATGCAATGCTGAGTTATAAGAGAAGATAGAGATCGTTGTTGCATCTGGATTCTTTGATAGGAGACTAAATGAATTCATTGCTACTCAAAGAGAAGGGATGGGCAAGATTCTAGAAGGACTCAAAAGGAGATTTAGGATTTGATGTTTATTTGCTTTAGTTTGATGTTGATTTACTTTTTACTAAAATTTTGATGTAATGAAGTTTTTTTATGTAATGCTTGACTTTGTGAAGTATGTAATGAACTTTTTGATACTTAATGAATATCGTTTGATTTTTGAAGCATCTCTTAATTTTGTCATTTAATTTGAAACTTCTTAACCTTTTTGTTGATTACAAAAAAGGGGGAGAAGTATTTGATATTTGTATATGCATTGGAACAAATAAGCTTAATCAATTGGTATTTAATTGATTGTATATGGGGGAGAAGTAATTAACAATTCTATATGTGCATTGAAAGGAAGAAGCTTAATTGACTTAATTTGATATGACAGTTTAATTGGTATCAAACATTAAACTCATATGAGAAGTAATTGATAGTTGTATATGCGTTTACTGTTAAAGGGACGAATAGATGTTAAATTGAGTATCATAGGGGGAGCTACTTCATTCAGGGGGAGCTTACCTATGAGAACTACATATTTGAGAAATTTGATTTGAAACTCTTATTGTTTAATCATACATATACTCAATGTTTTTATAATCATAAAAAGGGAGAGATTATTGACCCAATTATTGATTTTGATGATTAACAAAAGATATGAGTATATTCATTATGTTTCTGACAGATTTAATAAGTGTTTCATGGATTAAAAATGTTTAATCAATCAAAAGGAATAAAGGAATAAGTTTTGAATCAAATTTTAAAGGAATTTTTCAAAGTTCAGAACTTAGAGTTGATATCCAAATAGTCAGGAGCCGACCCAAAGGCGTATAAGAAGATTTCTGGATTTTTGGCACGGTCCGGAGTTGACACCCAGAGTTTCGGAGCTGACTCCAACATGAGATACAGAGAAGTGTATTCTGTTTCAGTTTCCAGAGCCGACACCTGAGAGTTCGGGAGCCGACACTGAGAGTTCGGGAGCCGACACTGAGTTTCTAGAGCCAACTCTAACCTGAGAACAAAGGACGTGTTTTTATGGACATTTTGGAGCCAACACTCTTGGATTTCGGAGCCGACTCCCGAGCCGACACTTAACTTTTTTGGAGCCGACTTCTCAACAACTTCTTATTACTATTTTTGGACACCACAATATGGAGCCGACACCTGAAAAGTTGGAGCCGAATCCAATCTGTCAGGAACGGATTTTCAATTGTTAGAACGGACTCCAATGGTAATATTTTTTCCACCTAATCTCTAACAGCTATTTTTCTTTATGTGTAAAAGTATCCAATCATCTCATAATGGCTATATTTTCCACCTAAACTTGGATTAAGAGATCTATAAAAAGGGAGAACCGTCCGTTTGAAAAAAGAGACTAGAGACTGAAAAAATCCAAAAATCTTGAGAGAAAAATCAAAGAGGAAAGACTCAGAGCTCAAATCCATCAATCCAAAAGTTTAAAGAGAAATCCATAAGCTTCTCAAGATCAAATCAAGGAGATTTCCAATATTAGAAGAAATAAAGCAAAAGCCCCAATCCTTAACTTCTCAACTGCAACTTTTAGTGAAGAATCTGAGCTGAGGCCCTGATTCAATCTTTCAAAGGAGAAGAGGAAAAGAAGAAAAGCTTGCTTTCAAAACGCTTCTATCAGGCTTTCCTATCCTTGTTTATTTATTTGCATATTTTCTCATTTAAGGAGTTATTTTGTATTCTAAACTCTATTTTCATTTGTGTTTGCTAATTCAATCAGGGGATTGAAATAGTGGAGGTAGTATACCTCGGGACAAGCTAAGGATAGCTTGTGGTTGGATTTTGTGCTGGTGAGCCTGGTAAAACCAGCTGGGTTCGTTGTGATCCCGGGGAAAACAACGAGTTTTGAGTTGTGAGCTTGTAAAACAACTCGGCTGTAATCAAGTGGATTATAGTGTGGACCCAAGTGCTACTTGGGAGTGGAAGTAGGTGTTGGATACACCGAACCACTATAAAATTTTGTGTTTATCGTGCTTTGTCTCTCTCTCTTTCTATCTCATTATTTGTGCTTAACATTTATCTTGCACTCAATCTCTTTTATTTCAAAGCATATAGTTTTAAAGAGCTAAATTTTTTAAGAACCCAATTCACCCCCTCCTCTTGGGTTGCCATCTGGGCCAATAGCCCAGTAAACCATGCCGTGCCAGACACGGCCCATGTGGGCCTGAGCTGTGCCGACCCAGGTGGATAGTGCCAAGCACATCACGACACAAGTCCATGTGGGCCTAGGCCGTGCTAGGCATGGCATGGCAGAAGCCCATGTGGGCATGGGCTGTGTTGACCTAGGTGGGTCGTGCCATGGCCCACATGGGCTTGGGTCATACCGGCCCACTCGATAAAAAAATTTAATAAAAAATTATTTTTTGATAAATCAAAAATTATTGAGAATAAAAAAATTATTAATATGAAGCCACCTTAATGGTGGAGGGTTTGGTATAGACCCCTATTAGTTTATTAATTTAAAATAAAATGGTACAGAAAGGGAGGGGGCTAGGTCTGACCTTCAGAACAGAATATAATAAAAAAGAAAAAAAAAATAGAGAGAAAAAAATAAAGATGACTCACTTTAACAATTAAAAAAAATAAAAATATATAATTATAAAAATAGAGATGACTCACTTATCAGTCATCAGTAGTATTTGTGTCATCATCATCTTCGCTGGTTAAGTCATCCACCTTTATCTTGAAGCCTCGCCTCAGCATCCAACCAATCTTTGAAGCAGATAAACATCTCAACTGTCTCGCCAGTCATCCTACTTCTCTTTTCGTCCAGAATACGTCGACCTGCACTGAAAGCGGATTCCGATGCTATTGTGGACATCAGTACAACTAAAATATCTCATGCAATTGCAGACATAACAGGATATTGATTTCTAACACTCTTCCATCAAGCTAATACATAGACTTTCTATTTGATCTTCATTATATGCAGAATGAAGATCGTTTCGTAAATAAAATTCTAATTCATTACTTAAAGATGAAGAAGATGAAGAAGATGTAGCATGTGTGTGTCTTCTAATGAATAAAAAATAGATGACGAACGAGATCTAAAAGAAGAAGCAGAGCTTTGAGCAGGTATTCTAGATCCATAAATTTTATCATTATATAAACCATAAATATCATTAAGAAGTCATGTTATCTCATCTTTAGCAAGATTTTGATTCATGTTTTCACAATATTGATCAATTAAAAAATTTACGTGCCATTTAATTTAACTCTAGGATCAAAAACAGCAGCTAAGTTATGCAATGGACATATCCTATTCCAATATTCATTCTATTTAGTTTCCATGTTACATATAATAGGCATTAAAACTTCATGATATCTATATTCTTTAATTTTTTCACTAATTACATATGCCTTTTATAAAAATGAACAAGAAATTGGATAATAAATACCTAAAAGAACATTTGTAGCATCATAAAAATTAACCAAAAAATCTTCTAAAATTTTACCTTGATGCTAATCAGTTTTAGTCAATGCAAATCCTAATCCGTGATCATTAATATAAGCACTTAATAAGTTCTTATATGGATATGCATATATCATGGAATATGTACTATTTCAATGAGTTATTACATCAAGTTTAAATTTTTTAAAACGTTTACCATGATTTACACATAATTGTTTAAATTCTTGAAGTCTTGACCTTGAAGCATGAATAAAAGAAATTATATTCTAATTTTTAAAATAACCTCTTGAATTATGTTCATGCCAGATTGAGCAGAAAGATTTAATATATGACATGCACATCTAATATGAAATAATTATCCATCTAAAATGAGATGCAAAGAGTCATTTAATAATGCAACAGTAGAATTATTATTAGATGCATTATCAAAAATAATTGATATTATTTTATTATTAATATTATATAAGCATGTGGTTTGATAAATAATATTTAAATTTATTGTCCGAATGCAGAAAATCAAAAGCACGAAAAGCAATAATTTGTTTATTTAGTTGCCATTCATTATCAATATAATAAGCAATAATAGCAATAAAATAATTACTACCTACAGATGCCGACCAAATATCAGAAGTTAAAGAAATTTTAGCATTTAAATTTGAGAGACTTTTAGTTAAACTTTGTTTCATTGCTAAATGTTTGTCATAGCCACTCTTCTAAAGGTACGGTTACTAGTTATTCTATAAGCAAGTTGTAGGCCTAATTGAACACATCTTTCAAAATTATAAGATTCAGATAAACTAAAAGGTAATTCATCCTGAACTATCCATCTTACAAGTAATTTCTTTTGATTTTCATGGTATATGCAAAATTACCTACAAGTGATCCTTCTTGTATATTAAGGATATATTGCTGATGGGAATCATGCATCCTATGAGTCTCTTGATGTCTTTTTAAATGCCATGTTCCCCCAGTACTAAACAACTGAAAGTTTTGCACATTTTTTATATTTTGCTTTATAGACTCCATCAACCATAATTCTATCGAAATCATTCCAAACATCACTAGTCCTCTTACGAGAAGAGGTTTGACATTTACTGACACTGGCTCTAGAGGAAACTTGGGGTTGGGATTGGGGTTGGGGTTGGGGATTAGTTTCCTCACCCTCAGAAAAAGGATGCATGTTAAAATTACTTTCGTTAAAAGATGTCATATATAAAATTTTTAATTAATAAATATAAAAAATAAAAACTAACCCATAAAAAGAATTGAGAATAGGATCAGAGGTGAAGGCGTGGAGCCAAGATTTGTAAGCTTCCTCTTGCGCTCTCGCCTCTCAACAAGAAGTGATCTTGTAGCACTTGACTACTTGCTAGAGCACTTGCCACTTGCAAGAACACTTGCAAACTAAAAATTAAATTGCTAATCTATTATAGCACTTGCTAGAAGAGAGAAATAGTAGTAATAGAGAAGAGTTGGTTTGGTATGGTAAGAATGAGGGAGAAATGGGCTATTTATAGAAGTCCCAAATTTTTTTTCAAAAATACCCTTTGATATAGCTGTTATATGGCTATTGGGAGGAATAAAATGGTCTAAACCCCTCCCTAAACAGTTATATAGCCGTTTATAGCTGTTGAAAATGGTTATATAGCCGTTAGGGGCCGTGCCATGCCAGGCATGGCCCACCATGGCCATGCCAGGCATGGCCCACCATGGGCCATGCCAGGCCCGGCACAGCTCGTGGCCCAGCCCATTTTGGGCCCCAAGCCGTGTCGGTCTGAATTTTTTTATTGTACTGTGCTTGGCACGGTCCGTTTGTTACTGGACTGTGCCAGGCATGACACGATAATTTTAGAGGCACGGTGGGCCTGGGCCGTGCCATGCCAGACATGGCCAGTGCCCACCTCTAGTTAGGTGCCAAAAAATAGGTTGGATCATAAAAAGAGATATGATGCCTATGAATCTAATATTGATTATAGAAATTTTTGATGTATGGGGAATTGACTTTATGGGATCATTTCTAAAATCTTTTGGAAACAAATATATTTTAATAGCCGCAGATTACATATCCAAGTGGATAGAGTAATACCTTGTAGAACTAATGATAGCAAAATTGTTGTAAAATTTCTCAAAGAGCATAACCTCTCCCGCTATCATGAGAACATACTTCTGCAACAAATCATTTGCATCACTAATGAGAAAGTATAACATCACCCATAAGATGGCCACACCTTATCACTCGCAAACGAGTGGGCAAGTAGAAGTTTCTAATCGACAAATCAAACAAATCCTAGAGAAGACCGTGGGCTCTAATAGAAAAGATTGGTCAGTGAAGCTAGTGGATGCACTTTGGGCGTATCGCACTGCCTTCAAGACAAATTTAGGAATGTCTCCTTATAGGCTTGTATTTAGTAAACCATGTCACTTGCCAGTAGAATTAGAATATGGGGCAATGTGGGCCATAAAACAATTAAACATGGATTTGGATGCAGCCAGAGACCAGAGGAAATTACAAGTGGATGAACTTGAGAAATTAGAAACGAAGCATATGAGAATGCAAAAATTTATAATGAGAGAACTAAAACCTTCCGCAACGAAGCTATTTTAGAAAATCTTTTACTCGTGGGCAAAAAAAAATTCTCTTATACAATTCAAGGCTTCACCTATTTTCAGGAAAATTAAGATCTAGATGGACTGGCTCATACATGGTAAAGGATGTCTTCCTACATGAAGCAATAGAAATTGAAAATCAAGTAATGGTGCTATATTCAAAGTTAATGGACAATGCTTGAAACCATTCTTAGAATTATCCATTGAAGAAGCTGAGAGGTTATGATCCTATATGAACCAGAGTAAGCCATAACGTTTGGCTGAAGACGTTAAACTTAGCGCTTTTTGGGAGGCAACTAAAAATTTTATTTTTTAACCTTTTTTTGTGATTCTTATTTTTAGGAATAAGAGACTACTCCGCACGGTCACTCCTAAATTACACGAGGCATATCTCGTCCAGGTAGTATTTTTTCTTGTTTTATTCTTCTTTACTTCATGAATGACAATGGGAATTAAGTTGGAGGGTAAAAGAAACTTTTTTGAAAAATATTTTGAAAATACCTTGGCATTTTTTAAAAAAAATTAAATTTTTATAAATCATGTGCTATGAAAGAAATTCTTGAGCAAAATTGACTAGGAAAAGGTAATAGAGTTAGAAAGTATTGGCTAATTACTGTAGAGAGCAAGGAGTAGACTAGATGGTAAGACTTTTAGTAACATACTTAGGTCATCTAAAGGCTATTAGCACTTCCATTGCACATGCACACTAACGAGGTTAATTAGGTATTAGTTGTTAGGTCAATTGAAGATTCAATTATTACTAAAAATTGGTAATTGATATACGAGAAACTTGAATTTAAGGAAAGATATATATATATATATATAAGTCTAAACATTGGTTTTTCATCGAGTAATTGGGCACCTTTCTCTAAGTAAGCGTTGTTCTTCGCATCAAAAAGTGGGCAATGTGAAGATATCGCTAAAAAAATTAAAAATAAATAAATAAATATTTTAGGCAGTGTGAAAGCTACCTTAAGTCATGTGCTTAATTTAAGGGTGTATAGAAAATTGACCAAAGTAATTGATAAGTGAAGATACCATTGTTTCTTATAAGCTAGTACCGAAATACTAAGTTAGCCATCACAAATTGTAGATTATAAATGAACTCTAAGAAAGTTTCTGATAGTTCTGACTGTAAAATTTACTTCAGAAATTTAATACTTAGTTAGTGATACTGGCTAGCTTCTTTCAACCTTAAGCCTAGATTTAATTTTGCAAAAGAGAATTATAGTGATGCATGGTTTTATTTTAATTACATTGCTAAGGAACTAGCAATGATTAAGTTGGGGGTATGATAAGTCTATTTATTATCCCAATTTAATCATTAAAATAAATATTAATTACTTTGAATTTATTAAGAATTGATACTTTTTATAGATGTTTCTAGGAAAGGAGCCTATAGATGGAAAGAGCTCGATTTTTGGAGTACAGTGATGCAGATGGTATTTAAATTAGGACTTGGTTTGCCCAAAAAGAAAGAAAGAAATAATTTCGCATGATTCTCGGTGCAAACTAAGGTAGGTTATGTTAAACGGATGTCTGAGAAATTTTCTCATAATATCTGAATGATTTTGAGTGCCCGATTGACTTCAACTTTGACTAGGAGGAAGCCCTAGGCAAGCTCTATAAAAGGGGACCTCAGGCAGTAGTTGAAGGAGAGGAGTTTTTACAAAGCTCTTTTTATTCTTTTTTTATTTAGATTATTGTATTTAGGTTGGAAAGGAAAATTATGGAGGGAATGCTGGTGGCAACAATGCGTGGCTAGATTCTTCAATTTTTGTTGATGATGAAGTCTGTAATCAGATTTTATCTTTCTTTTTTTCTTAATTTCTATGCAATAAAAATTATGCTCTTCTATATTATATCTTTTGAGTAATTTTTCTGATCGAGGTTTTGATTGGCATACATGGCCTGAACCCTCTATCGATGTACCGTGATCTCAGAATACGATACGTGCCTAAGAGAGACATATCGTAGTATGATAAATTAGATCCTTAACCTTGCAATTATTAGATAGTTTATACTCTAAGCGAACATGCCGTGATATTCTGATACGGTCCGTGCCTGACAAGAGATAAATTATTCTAATTTTAAATTTGCTAAAATTATTACTATTGCAACATTAAAAATAAAGATAAAACATGTTTGCATGGTGGATTTGGATTCCTAGGTTGCTTCTCCTACTGTTTGAATTTCGTTAATTAATTAGTTGCTGTCTTTTAATAACCGCTATTCTTAATATAATCCTCTACAGATAAATTTTTTTTTATAAAATAATTGCCCTTGATCCCTAAGGATACGATCCCGATTCACCACTAGCTATAGTAATGATTAGGTTTTATTTTTGACCACCAACGACAGTGATCAGCGTGCGATGCGCGATAAGGCTCATTGAGCCATCGCAAGCATAGATGGCCAATCTACGGATGATGCATATTTGCTGCATTGGAGGATGGTGCAGTAAGACTTTTTCATATCTTCAGTGCTGGGAAGTGAAATAGGCTTTTAGGATTATAAGCCATCCATTTAGGACTAGCAGTAACGAGATCAGAAATTTGTGGTCTCTGCCTCCCAAATAATTGTGGTTGAAGGTCATGTTATTTCTCTTAATCTTCTCATCATCTTATCATGTTGTATGATGAAAAAAGAAAGATCAGACATGCCACTTAAAAGTTCTGTTAGATCCAGCTTCCTCATCGTCTAGTGCTCTTCCTTGAATTTTGGTGAGGAACTCTCTGCATAACCATGCTTATTGTGCTGAATTCACAGTGCATGGCAAGGCGAGTAACATGCATGGTGATAAGGAGCATATGTGGTACTTCACTTAGAGTAAATTGATATGATAATTTTCATTTGGCTCGTGTCAGACAACAAGATGCATATATCCGTTTACTTCTTTGTGAAGATCGCAATGAGACTGTTCCACTTAATTGAATACTAGGTTGCCTTATTCCACTAATTAGCTCATGCACTCTTTCTACAAATGCTGTCTCAAGGTTTTCATCAGAGTGTGATCTCAGAGCTTGTGAATTCATCAATGGTGTTCTCATGGAGGGAAAAGCAACTATAATATTATATAATAACACTATTATTATTATATTATATAAAATATGTTTTATATTGCAATAATAATTAGTGGAAATTACAGCAAGATTCTCAAGTCTGGTCAAATTGTATGTTGAGCCCAAAAGCAAAAAAAAAAAAAAAAACGAAGAGATTAGAACTTTTATTTTTGATAAATGAAGACCTTTTTCGTCCATTCTTATTACAATGCATTAGCGTATGACGATCATATAGTAGTAAATTTTTTGGATAATGTTTTTGGATTCCTTCAGGCAAAAGTCAAATTGCTGTAATTTTATAAAGATGAATGTAACCTTTCGCTCAGTAACATAGCGTTATTCAAGGATAGGGTAGATGGATGAATAGAATCTATGTACTAACAAAGTTTTGGATCTTCGTTTTTTTTTACAATCCTTTGAGGTTAACGTATAATCAATCAAACTTGAGGAGATGTTTCTGTAATTTTTCTTATATTATATATCATATTATAAATTATATAATTATTTATTATACTTTATATGTATTGTATAATATATCACTATTATTATAGGATTTAGAAATTTTATTTCGATTTTGATTCCATTTTGAATCAAACAGACAGAGGAACGAGCGATTTTGATTCAACTACTGTATTAAAAGGGTCGTTAATAAATCTTTTTCTCGTAATGATCACCGCTATCAGAGTAAAATATGGTGGAAATTCTGGAGGTGCGTATCCTTCACCCCTTGCACTGCCCGCAACCCCTCTCTCCGGCCCGTCTCCTCCTCTTTCATCTCTGGCATTGCTCTTCATCCATTTCCCTTTCTTTAGTCCGATCTTCTCTCCACTCTTTGATCTCAGCATCATCTTCCTTTCTTTTTGGCACGATGCCAGAGAGGGGAAAGGGCATCAGGGTCGAAGAGTGGAAAGAAGATCGGAGCCAAAAAAAAGATGGGGAATGGTACTGGAGAATGAAGGAAAGGAGACGGGGTTGAAGGGAAGGAATGAGGATGGTGCTAGAAAGGAGGAAGGAGAGGAGGGCTGCCGAGAGAGGAGGAGAGGAGATGGAAATAGAAAGGAAGAGATAGGGGATGGTGCCAGAAAGAAGAAAGAGAGGGAAGGCGCTAGTATCGGAGAAGGAAGAAGGGAAGGGAGGAGAGGGGGTGCTAAGAATAATTTAGAATTTTTTTTAAAAAAAGTTTAGGAATGGACTGAGTAATTCAAGCGGTGCAAATAAAAATTTCCTTTGTAGCTATGCATGGATTTATGCAAGCCTCTAACCTCATGCGTTGCATGTGTCGTCAAGTTCTACTAAAATGTCAGCCTTTAAAATAGAAAAATAAGATTATGGCAGATCTTTTTTTTTGGTACAGAAAAGAGGAAGGAGGGCTTTGCCGATCCATAGCTAGGTTCCATACAGCTTCGTTCCCCGTCAGGGTATATTCCATGTACGGTGCGAGATTTACGCAGCCGTTCCCCGCCCGAAGACGAGTAGGTCAACCCCGTCCAGCACCGGCATTTCAGGCCCCAAGGATTAGTCGTTTCCCGCCCGAACCGGCGTTTCAGGCCCCAAGGATTAACCTTGGAATTATTCGAATCAGCCGCAACCTTATTCCTCGAACCTGAGACGTCATGGATGTGTGGAGGAACCCCAACCGCTGGGCTACCTATATATAAAGCAAAGCCTCTGCTCTAATTATATTTTAATTTGTTATCATGGTCTCCTTTTTTTATTATTTTTATATAATTAAAAAACAAAAATGATGCCACCCTAACAATTATGGACAGAAGAATGAGATTAAAACCACACATCCTGTAAACTTTGTAGCGTCTATCTAGCTCTCAAGCCTTTCATATATTATCTATGCATTGTACATCCAAATTGTTATCTTTCAAAGAAATTATATATTTGAAGATCAACCATATTTCATTTATACATATTCACATATTATATTAAAATATTTTTGATCTTTTAAAATTTTTATTTTTTAAACTTACGTTGAATAGTTATGGGAACTTTTAAACTTAATGATTTTTTTTAAAAAAAATACAAGGTTAAAACTAGCCTGCATTGATAGCAAATTCGTTTAACTTTCTTTACAAGTCTTTTATATTATTTTCCAAATATTAGGATTAAATCCTGTCTTGTGTTTCATTAACTTCATTATTCTAAATTCCTGGGTTAGGTTTTCTTGCCTTATCGTTCAAGTAGATTATTTGAGGCAAATGATATTTAATATATATTCCACCTTTGTAACGTTGTCAAGAGTGATGAAAAATGAATTAGAATACACAAGGCTCGTTTGGCATTGCTTTTTCTTTTTATTTCTTTTTTGAAAGCATAATAAAAAAAATTCAAACTTAGTAAACGTATACATATAATGAAAATATTTTATTTTTATTTTTTTTAATAAACTTTTTAAGACTTTTGGTGGCAAAGACATACTTTTTCTTACAAGGGAAAAAAAACTAGAGTCAAAAATAAAGACAGGAAATGATAAAAGTTTCATGCAAATACAATGTCCAATATAAATATCTGGGCACTGCTTCATTTAAAATATAAAAATATAAAAATAAAAATAATTATTGACCTATGTGAGGCGTGATGCCCATGATAGATAATTGGCAATTATCCATAAGCCTATGATTGAAAACTTTACATTGATAGTTATCTATAAAGAAAATCGTCTATGGAGAAACTGCTACTTTGTGTATGTATATAATGAAAGGATAATGGCTATGGAGTGATAAAATGGAAAGAGTACCGGAATCTAAAACCATAAGGATAGTTCGGATTGTGAACAAAGGGTAATAGTATAACTTAGCATTTAAATTCTTCATAAATTCTTTGTGGAATCGTAAGATAAGTAAATCCGATCCATTCATTTATTCTTGTATGAATCTACATTGGTATCAGAGCCACATTGATGATTCCCTTGTTGATTTTTGAATAATTTAATATGCGCTATGCCATGAGAGTTATATATTTTAAACTAGATAAATATATGCTCTTTCAAATTTTAAAATGGTATCTATATCATTAATTTTGGATAAGTGTAGATTTGGATAAGTGTTGAGAAAGTTATGTTCTTCTGAATTTTAAAATAATATATGGATGCGTATTACTTTTTTTTTTTTTGATGCCTATGAAAAGATATGATTAGTTGAAAGTAGAGCATTAATTTTTTTAACACTGTGTCATGATATCATGAAGATAATTTAATGAACATAGAAGAATCTTATCAATTTTTTTTTCTTTCTTTCTCTTGCCGAAAGACCTCTACTGCTTTTTCCATCTAAATAGCATTGGAAAGGACTGAAGATTTAGAAAACCTTTGCGCAGAAGAATATTTTCTGTTTCTGTTTAACCAATCCAACGTATGCAGAAGAACAGAATGATCGGAGTTCCCTGTTAAACTTTAAATAAAGGTTGCCGTTTGATAATGGGAAGCTCGAGGAGTGGGTGCAAGGTGCAGCGGGTACAGAGTAGGACCGAAGAAATGATAAGCGACCCAAACTGATTGGCTCATATGATGTGATTCTTGTTGACGCCAGATCATCCCCTTCAAATGTCCGTGAGTGTTCGGTCACCTTTTCCAGCCGGGATCTTACGGCGAGCTTCTTGCGTCTGAGAGCCTGCAAAAAGTCCCGGGGGCCGAAGATTCCAGCGGGGACCCTCTGACGCTCAAGTCAGTGCTCTGAGCAACAGCCGTGAGCTTGAGGAAGCTCGAAAGAAAAAGAGAGAGAGACTCGGAGAAGAGCTCTCTGTGAGCAATAAGGGGTGTAATAAGTTCGTTACCTCGTTGGGAGTCTCTCTTACCCATCTTATAGACTCTTAAGAGTTTGTCTGGCTTGAGTGGTTGAGGCTCCATAATTATGACTTTGATGGATGAAGTGTCAGAACTGAAGCATGGGGTGCTGCCACTAGTCAGAGTATTTATGATGCTCGTAAAGCATGGGGTGCTGCAGGGCATGGCCGACCACTACGGCGCTTGCCAGACGTGTTCCCTACGTCATCTCTTTTTTTTTGCATTCCTGTGCAGACAACGATAAGTGATAAAGTTAGGCATATGGGCCCCAAGGTGCAGCCATTGGGGCAGAAGATGCAGTTTGGAGTTGAAGCCAGTTATCCCTTGTAGAGAATTGATTATAGAGTGCTTGCATGGCACTATTCATGGAGGCCGACACTGTTCATGGCCGAGAGCGAACACTGTTCATGGAGGCCGACACTGTTCATGGCCGAGAGCAAACACTGTTCACGAAGGCCGACACTGTTCATGGCCGAGAGCGAACACTGTTCACGGAGGCCGACACTGTTGGCCGAGCAAACACTGTTCATGAAGGCCGACACTGTTCATGGTCTAGAGCGAACACTGTTCACGGAGGGCGACACTGTTCATGGCCGAGAGCGAACACTGTTCACGGAGGCCGACACTGTTGACCGAGAGCAAACACTGTTCATAGAGGCCGACACTGTTCATGGCTGAGAGCAAACACTGTTCACGGAGGCCAACACTGTTCATGGCCGAGAGCAAACACTGTTCATGGAGGCCGACACTTTCATGGCCGAGAGCAAACACTGTTCATGGAGGCCGACACTGTTCATACGGAGGAAAGAGAAAAGGTGGCAGACTCGGAGAGACGCCCTGGACCTGTTGGGCCCGCAGAGAAAAGGCCGATTCACTAAGGTCGAGCCTAGGTGTTGTCATTAGTAGCCTATGGGGGGCTTACTGGCCCCATCAGATACCCCCCACACTCCTTGAGCTTGTGTGCCCTCCGTCAGTTAAGCGAAAGGAGTGTAGAACTCTTTACCTTCGTGTCTGCCCTTTCATGTCAACTTTAACTGTGATTCCGTCCAGGTGGGAAAACTCCTCTCCTTTTGCGATGCCTTGTGTAGACATCTTCACGCTCTTTGGAGCCATGCTTTTTGCCTGTTCAAAAACTTTAAGCATAGTTTGAAGGTAAGTTGGTTACCTTTGACTGGCAGCCAGTGATCCCCTCCCGATGCAAAGCCCGGAAGTGAATGCCCGTTAGATGTGAGTAGGGAGTTGACCTCTTCCGGCTGTGAGCTAGTTGGGTCTTCTTCTCTTGTCATGAAATTTGGAGGTGGGGTGTCCGTCAACTGTGAGCTGAGGAGTTGGCCTCTCCCAGCTGTGAGTCGCCTTGGGGCTTCTTGATGGCTGAAAGTAACCAGCAATGTGTTGCAAGTATATAATTTAGATAAGTGTCTTACTCGATTGGCCATTGGCCGTTGATACAGAATTGAAGCCGCTGAGGCTGTAATGAAGCTGCTGAGGTTGCAGGAATATCGATGAGGCTGAGATAAAGCCGCCGAGGTTGCAAGAATGCCGCTGAGGCAAAGTTGAGGCCGTCGAGAGCCTTTTGTGCCGAGCTGGCCTCGGGCTTTAGTGCCGATGGTACATCGGGCTTTGAGTGCCGATCGAAGTCGGGCTTTTTGGATCCGATGGTACACCGGTCTTCGGTGCCAATGATACATTGGGCTTTTGAGACGCTAACGCGAGGTTGGTCTTCCCTGCATGTCATTTTTAAGTATTAATGAAAGAAAACTATCTTAAGTGCAACGTACTTAGCTCTTGTAGCACCCCTGTTTTCCTTCTGCGGATTTGAGCACTTCCGCCCGCTGGTGGTCTACCCCCCAGGGAATCTAGTTGGGACGGAGCCTGGAGTCGGTTGATGACCAGCTCCTCCGAATGAAGCTGGGGACCCATCTTTGGAGTGCATTGAAGAGAGAGATGGATCCAGAGCCGGAGACACTGGAGCGGAGCCACTGATGAGGGTCGGAGTCGGACTCGGGAGCTAGAGGTCGCAGAGGGAAGCCCGGGCAGCTAGCGGCCATTAAAGACGAGCGGCCAGGAGAGTCCGTTGAAGACGGATGGCTAGAAGAGAGGATGTTGCTGGGAGTTACAGGATTCGAGCAGCCTCCACATTGGTTCAAGGCAAGGGGCCCTCTAGCTTCCACGGTCTCTCTCTCTTCTGCTGAGCTGATGACCTGCCCCCCAGATAGCTATATTGATTGAAGTTGAAGGGTACCAGTGCTGAAATCCGAGGGCAGCTGGAATTGAATCAGGTCTTGGGCTCGGATTGGCTTTCGGGTGCAACAGAGAGAAGGAGAGAGAGGAAAGTTGAAGTCCACAGTCAAAGCCTTTTGCCCTCATCTTCCTCCTTGTATTAATTGCAACAATACCTCCAGGCTTACTACCATAAGAGATTAAAATGCTCATAAATACTTGAGGTGACTAGGAGTTAGGATTTGGGTGGCAAGGAGTGGCGCTCTTGCTGGCTAACGAGCCTGAGCCTTAAATTGCCGTTGAGCTTGAGTTTGAGGTTGCTCTTGCTCCTGAGCTTATTGATACGCGGCCATGGAATATGCTCCCATAGCCTTTGAACATCTGCTGTTAATGCTTGAATCTTCAGGGTGAGGATGGCACGGTGATTTGCTTGAATGGCATAAACTGGTGGTGATGGTGGAACAGAGAACTAACATCTTGTTGCTCAGTTTGTTGGGGGTGCCCCCCAGCATTACTGGTGAAAGCTTCTTGGATTCTTGTCCTCACCTTCTTCATGATCCACCATTTTGATGAAAAAGGGATAAGGATCTGCAAACCAGCATCATTGACCCTCCCCTACCTGGCGCGCCAATCTGTTGATGCCATATCACCCCCTTCAAACATCCGCGAGCGTCCGGTCGCCTTCTCCAGCGAGCCCGAGATCTTCCGGCGAGCTTCTTGCGTCTGAGAGCCTGCAAAAAGTCTTGGGGGCCGGAGATTCTGATGGGGACCCTCTGACGCTCAAGTCAGTGCTCTGGGCAACAGTCGTGAGCTTAAGGAAGCTCGAAAGAAAAGGAGAGAGAGACTCGGAGAAGAGCTCTCTTTGAGCGTTTAGGGGTGTAATGGGTTCGTTACCTCATTGGGAGTCCCTCTTACCCATCTTATAGACGCTTAAGAGTTTGTCTGGCTTGAGTGGTTGAGGCTCCATAATGATGACTTTGATGGATGAAGTGTTAGAACTGAAGCATGGGGTGCTGCCACTAGTCAGAGCATTTATGATGCTCATAAAGCATGGGGTGCTGCAGGGCATGGCCGACCGCTACGGCGCTTACCAGACGTGTCCCCTACGTCATCTCTTTTTTTTTTTGCATTCCTGCGCGGACAACGATAAGTGATAAAGTTAGGCATGTGGGCCCCAAGGTGCAGCCATTGGGGCAGAAGATGCGTTTGGAGTTGAAGCCAGCTATCCCTTGTAGAGAATTGATTATAGAGTGCTTGCATGGCACTGTTCATGGAGGCCGACACTGTTCATGGCCGAGAGCGAACACTGTTCATGGAGGCCGACACTATTCATGGAGGCCGACACTGTTCATGGCCGAGAGCAAACACTGTTTGCGGAGGCCGACACTGTTCATGGCTGAGAGCGAACACTGTTCACGGAGGCCGACACTGTTGGCCAAGAGCAAACACTATTCATGGAGGCCGAACTGTTCATGGCCGAAAGCAAACACTGTTTATGGAGGCCGACACTGTTCATGGCCGAGAGCGAACACTGTTCACGGAGGCCGACACTATTCATGGCTGAGAGCAAACACTGTTCACGGAGGCCGACACTGTTCATGGCCGAGAGCTAACACTGTTCACGGAGGCCGACACTATTGGCCGAGAGCAAACACTGTTCATGGAGGCCGACACTGTTAATGGCCGAGAGCAAACACTGTTTACGAAGGTCGATACTTTCATGGAGGCCGACACTGTTCATGGCCGAGAACAAACACTGTTCACGGAGGCCGACACTGTTCATGGCCAAGAGCAAACACTGTTCGTGGAGGCCGACACTATTCATGGCCGAGAACAAACACTGTTCATGGAGGACGACACTGCTTATGCGGAGGAAGAGAAAAGGTGGTAGACTCGGAGAGACCGCCCTGGACCTATTGGGCCTGCGAAGAAAAGGCCGATTCACTAAGGTTGAGCTCAGATGTTGTCATTAGTGGCCTATGGGGGGCTTAGTGGCCCCATCAATTCTCATGTCAGGTCCTTGAAATTATTACAGCCACAAAAAAAAAAAAAGCTCAGCCACACTAAAACGTACTCTTCCTGTTGAAGATGCTTCCACGTTGCAGTCCGAGGCATTCAAGTTGGATGGGTTATTTTCCTCTAGTTTGGGGTCTAGACTTGATGTCTTGTTTAGATTTGTCGACCGATCCTAGTGGCCTTTAATATATATATATATATCTTAAAATAACAAATGATGGTAAGACATGATCACTATATGTAATCTCTTGTAACTTATTATTAACAATCCTGACATGCTCTACAAGTGTCTGTCCAGGCAATATTCTATATTTGACAAGATTTGATTTTAAGCTTCTTTGTCTTGCGGTCTCACTTCTTAAAGCTATTGGAGTTCTCTTTATAAGTAATGATCCAGGGATTCTTCTATTCCTCTTTGCTTTTCTATACTTTTTAAGGCTGATCATTCTTCTCAAGCAAGACATGATTCCTTTAAATTTAAAGAAAAAAAATTTATGTCAGACAAACTAACAAAATTTTAAGTCAAACATTAATTTAATATAGAATGTATAATTATTTTCATATAAATAGATTTAGACACGATTATGTCAAGTAATTTTTAGAAAGATTCTTATCATTTTTTTATGGCTTTGAGGTTGTCTAACAAACCTATCTCATGTTGAGCCCATCAAGCAAGTAGGCACAAATAGTGAGTTCCAGCTTTCAACGAGCCTGTCTTTATTGCCCACCATACTACCCGGTTTCACCACCTCAAACTTAAGGTGTTGGAATCCCCTCCAGTCCCGGCTTTAATAATTTGAGATGGTAGCAGAGCTGGGATTAATGGTTGCAATAATGAGAGGGTGATGAGTTTTTAGCCCTCCAGCAATATATAATATTTCCATTTATTTTTGAAACTCCATTCAACAATCTCATGGGATCATGTCTATTTGATCTCCAGTAAATCGGAAGCATTGGATTACTTTATACGATATTTAAATGAGGTAAAAAATTAATTAGATAAAAAGGTGAAAGCTTAAAGAACCAATCAGGGAAGAGAGTATCTATCCGAATAGTTCAAGGAACTATGTAATAATAAAAGAATTATGAGACAATTGACCATGCCTAGAACTCCGCAACAAAATGGTGTTGCTGAACGAAGAAATAGGACATTACTAGACATGGTCAGGTCTATGATGGTACAAGCTAATCTTCCAATACAATATTGGGAAGATGCTTTATTAACTGCTGTATACATACTTAATCGAGTACCTTCTAAGTCAGCATCCTTCATACTTTATGAGTTATGGACAGGTAGAAAACTTGATTTGAGTCAGTTGCATTCTTGGGGATGTGCAGTTTACATTCTTGACACTTCCCACAAATATGGTAAAATAGGATGTAGGGGAAGAAAAAATATTTTTATAAGATACTCTGAAAACTGAAAAGGATGTGTTTATTGGTGAGGATTCTGATGGAAGGTTTACTGAAATTGAGTCTCGAGATATCACTTTTCTTGAAGATCAATTTCTTAAAAAGGATGATATGGACAAAGGTTCTCATTTATATGAGATGGATGAGCAGGAAGAGGTTGGTATAAGTCGTTCGATGGTTGACACTCATGAAGTTGTACTTAATTCTGTTCTTAATAGTAAAAGCACAAAGAATTTGCTTCAACCATTCAATTGAGTGGGAGAGTTGAGACTGAATTAGAACCAAATTTTGATAGATGGAAGCAATGATCCTCAATTATGAAGGAGTATTTGTTTCAAAACTCATAGAAAATGTTTTCAAATTGAAAATGAGGCTTATATAGTTACTCCCCAAATGATGATGAACCTATAACTATCAAAGAGGCACTTGAGTACCTACTAAAGAAAAATAGAAAGTAGCATTGGAAAAGGAAATGGAATCTATGAGACTAAATCAAGTTTGGGACTTGGTTGATTTACTGCCAGGCCACAAAGCTATTGGAAATAAATGGGTTCTCAAAATAAAGCGGATGGATTCTGTTGATAGATATAAAGCTCGTCTAGTAGCAAAAGGTTATACCCAATAGGAGGTTATAGACTATGAGAAAACTTTTTTTACCTATTGTTAAGTTTACCTCTATTCGCTTAATTCTAGCTATAGTAGCACATCTAGATTTAGAATTGCATTAAATGGATGTGAAGATAGCTTTTCTACATGGAGAGTTAGATGAGGAAATCTACATGGAATAACCTGTAGGTTTTCTAGTGAAAGGTCAAGAGCGCAAAGTTTACAAGCTCAAAAGATCAATTTATGGCCTGAAACAGTCATCTAGACAGTGGTACCTCAGATTTTCTAAAATAATTTCACCATATGATTTTAAAATAATTGATGAGGCCCATTGTGTTTATATTAGAAAGACAAATGACAAATTTATAATTCTATGTCTTTATGTTGATGATATTTTGATAGCTGAAAATGATAAGGAGTATGTCATGACTATTAAAGGATGGTTGTCCATGAATTTTGATATGAAAGACATGGGTGAAGCAAATTATATATTGGGAGTAAAAATCAAAAGAGATCGTTCAAAGAAACTTTAGCTCTGTTACAAGAGAATTATATCCAAAAGATTCTAGAACATTTTAATATGAGTGTTGAAAACTCGTATATACTCCTATATCAAAGGGCAAAGCTTTGAGTCAAAATATGTGTCCTAAAAATCCACAAGAACAAAAGCAAATGTCTACTGTACCATATACAAGTGTTGTTGAAAGTTTAATGTATGTTATGATGTGCATCCGCCCGGATATATGTTTTACTGTTGGACTAGTTAGCCAATATCAATTGAATCCTGATCTAGAACATTGGAAAGCTATCAAAAGAATTTTGAGATATTTAAAAGGAACTATGGATTACTGCCTATGTTATAAAGGATCGAATTTGTGTTTTGTTCGATATTCAGATACTGATTGGGGAGGAGACCTCGATCAACGAAAATCTACATCTAATTATGCCTTTTTACTTAATAAAGGTACCATATCTTGATGTAATAAGAAGCAAATATGCACAACATTGTCAACTATGGAAGCTGAATTTATTGCATGTTTAGTTGTTGTACAGGAAGCTGTTTGATTAAGAAGATTTTTTGATAATTTGGAAGTTCAAAGTGATGGTGTTGCATCAATCACTATTTATTGTGATAATCAAGCAGCGATTGTTTCACTAAAGACTCCAAATATCATAGCAGAATAAAACACATTGATACAAGATACAACTACATTAGAGACATCATTAGTAAAAGAGAAGTGATTGTACAATATATCTCTACGCATCAAATGGTGGTGAATCCCTTGACTAAGCTAATTCTAAGAGATATTTTTATGAAACATATAGATTCTCTTGGATTGCGTAGAATATAAAGTGTATTATTGAGCACATATAATGTACCGTTTTTATGATAAATGCAAATGATGTTATGGTCTTTATGAAGATATATATGTATACACATCATATTTTTTGGTTAGAAGCTCAACAAAGTGATGTCACACAGGTTCAAAGATTGGCTTACTCACACAAGCAATCACCTCTAGCGTTCGGATAGCGAGTAGAGATGAGATATAATGTTAGGTATGTCACCTCATAGAGAGTATGAGATGAGATTGTATATATATATATATATGATAATCAATTTGAATAGCTCACTTTCAAATAACCTATGAAAGCCATATATGAATTCTCAGTGATTACCTGTTGAATGAGAGCACTTAGAGAATTCAGGTTAGGTGCTTGAAAGTGACTGAACTAAGATCTGTATAATGTTTTATCAGGCATCGAAAAGTTACAAACACTGTAACACATATTCATATCATGTGTGCTCGTTCGACCAATAAGATAGTGGGAGAATAGATCCATGCTCTCTACTATGTGAGACCGATTGAGGTTAAATTAAAACTTCACAATAATGCCCTTATACTTTTTACTGTTATTTGGCATTTGCATTTAGTGTTTTGCTATCTTAACATGTTACCTATGATTATGAATGATTCGATCTATGGAACATGTCTAGATAAGTGACTAAATATGAATTACAAAATTTCGAGTAGAAAAGAAAGACTGCTCAATGTATTCATTGGCCGACCAATCTTATCGCTTAAGAAAAGCTAGGACTCGATTGCGGATACATAATCACATTATTTTAACATGCTCTTTGAGGGATTAGAGATGTTTTGATAAAAGGGACGAGTCTAGGGTATATCGAGTTGAAACTATTAACTATATAATTTTTTTTGAGTTGAGCTACTATGACATTCCTAATAGATGCATGGTACTAAGCTTCCAAGTGCAGGTATATTCGATAGGTTGCACTATCCAACTATCAATATGAAATTGGTTTTTAGATTTCTATTGCAATTTTTTTATTTTTTTTCGTAATGAAGGTCTTACCCTGCATGTGCGAGTGAAAGATGTTGAACTATATAATGAGTGACGCCCATGATAGATAATTGCCCATTGGCAGTTATTTACGAAGAAAACTGCCTATGGAGAAACGGCTCCTTCGTGTATGTATATAATGAAAGGATAAGGGCCATGGAGTGATAAGAAAGAAAGAGTATCATAATTTAAAACCAGAAGGATAGTTCAGATTGTGAACAAAGGGTAACACCATAACCTAGCATTCAAACTTTTTGTGGAATCGTCAAGGTAAGTAAATCCGATCCATTTATTTATTCTTGTATGAATCTACAATAATACTGAATAGGCCTGAAGTAAGTGATAGAATTTTGTTCACAACAGCCTCAACCTCACTCTCATGAATTTTTAGCTAATCCATTTCCTTGTTCTCTGTTGAATGTTGTTTTGCTTCATCATAGGGTAGTCAAATGATGCAAATTGGGATGCAAGTAACTTAAAATTGCTTTAAGAAGAGAAGAGCTAGTATGTTAAAAATTATAAAATCATGACTTAGAATTATTTAGATAAAGTTTGTTATGTAATTACGTATAAAATCTAGGACACATATGGCAAATATATGTCATAACTGGCTCAAAACAGTAAGGATTTCACCTATTGGACACACATGCACGGCATGACTTATTTTTAACAATTAGAAAATTATGTTTATGATTAAAAAAAAAGATATGCACCAGAGGACTTATTTGTGGATTTTTTTTTTGCTGGGGAGACTTAATTATAATTTGGAGTTATAGAGAAATATATCAGAATTTAAAGATTTTAAATTAAGTTTGATAAAAATAAAATATAATTTTAGTACAATTAAAAATAAAGATTAATATAGAGAATAATGAAAATTTAAAAAAAATTATTTTTTATATTTATAATTAATTATTCATAAAAAATGAGAAATTTAGAATGATATTATCCATATGATAAAATAAGATGAAATAAAAAATACAACTAAAATATTATATGATTATAAAATACTTGTTAAGTTAAAAAAAACTATAAGAAAATTATAAGATTGACTATACTTATAGTACAAAATATTAGGCAGTTAGAAAATTACATATACATGGAATGAATATGGTAGAAATAAGAATATTGAGATGAATATGCTGTGATATAAGAAAAGCTAGAATAAAAAAAGAAGTCACTCACAACAAGGTGTAGATTGCATTAATTGAAGATAAACTGAGGGAAGAATGATTTAAATGATTTTGGCATTTGCATTATAATTCTAGGGATGCATTAATACGAAGAAGTGATCGAAATAGATTGAAAATTAGATGAAAGAAAGTGATTAAGAATCATTATATTTTATGAAAAATATGACCGTAAACTGAGTAGAATAAGAAAAAGATTTATATAATTGATCCTAATTAGTTAGAGACTAAGATTTTATCGTTGTTATTGCTCTTGCATGTGTATGCATGTGTGAGTAGGCTTTGGAGGGAAACAAGCATGGCAATGAGACCTAATCCACTAGATGAGGCATGGCATAAAAAATCAAGTTTAGTTTTTCTAAAAAGGCATATTTTGTTAATATGTATGCATGTGTATTCTTACAAGTATAGCTTATTTATTCTAAAAAATCATTAACTTCACACATATCCTTTAATTCATCATACTCTTGCATGAATATCCATCCAAATAGATTTTTGGCTAATAATATTAAAACATAATCATTATAAGTTTTATTTAAAATTTCATCCTTTTATATTAATATTCTTGAAAAAATTAGCATTTAGTTTTATTGAAAAGAGATGCATTCTTTTTTTTTTAAGGCTTTGCTATGATACTCCATTATTTTTTTTTTAAGAAAAACATTCAATAAGACCTATTTATATAAGAAAGGGTCTTTTAATCATTTTAACTCTTGCAACCAACTAAATCAGTGATTAGTAGGAACATTGATCATTTTTTTCTGCTTTGAGGCTGCCCCCTCTCCCCAACATCAAAATCTTTGCATCCATTCTAAGCCGCCCTCTCCTCTTAACAATGAAGCCACTATCTTATTTGCCTCTTTTGGGCCCATTTCTCCTTCACCATCTCATTACAATAGTACCTCTACAAAAGTACCATAGTGCTTGTGAAGCGAGGTACTCTACTCTTTCATTTCCTTCGCTTCCTCATCATACCATGGCCCCATCATGGTAGACCCTGCAAGAGTGATCGCACTTGACAGCCCCATCTGCAATCAACAATGCCCTCCTCTTTTCTATGAGCCCCTTGATACACCTCTGTAGCGGCTCCACCCTCCTCTTTTCTATGAGCCCCTTGATACACCTCTGTAGCGGCTCCACCCCATCAATTAAAATCATCCTTTCTCTTCTTTCCTTCAACACTACCGTCATTGCCATCACCTCATGTCTCTGCTACACCTCACCACCATTGTATGCTAGAGAAGGGAGTATCCATTGTAGAGCCTGGTATGGTACTCTAAAGCTTAAATCCTAGGGTGGAGGTTTATAGGCTCCACATGTTTAAGGCCCAGATTGTTAGGTCTTGAGGGAGGCTAGTCTATCATTAGGCTGGGTTTGGGCCCAAGGTGTGGGCTGGTCCAAGAAAGTTTTTTAGGGTTTATTATCCATATAATAAAGCACCGGTTCATATGTGGTGCTAGTTTTATTTTGGTGGCCGTCATGGAACGGGGTTGATATAATCATGTAATGATGATGATTATAGATGAATGAAAGAAATTCTTTTCTCCCAAGAATAAGCTATCCCTCTCCTTTTCTCTCTTATCCACGTCTTTCTCTCTTTCTCACACATAGATGCCCTAGATTTCTAGGGTTTTATTGCTACCATCTCTGCCCTAGCCATCTTCTTGGAACTGCCTCTCTCAAAGAAGGAGAAGGAGGAAACCCTAGCAGTACCTTCTTCTTGGGCAGCATCTCTTGATTTTTGGATCAGATCTGAAGGTTCACGTAAGGAAGAAGAGAGGCCACGACCCTCTCTTACAATCTTGGGGCGCAAGAAACCAAAGAAAATCCTAGTTGCTAATCAATCCGAAAGATTACCAAGATCAAGATCCAAAATTCTGCTGCAGAATTTCAGCAGGGATATCATCTCGCTTCCGCATCTCCACACAAATTGGGGCTGGTTGAATGCATGCTATGCTCCAAGGATAGAAAGAGGACGATCTACTCTTTATTTGGTATCAGAGCCTCAGTGATTTGGTGGAGAAAAGATTGGATCTTGGGCGTTTCTTGGTAAGATATCAAACCAGAAATTTCTGCAGCAAGTTTAATTTTCTGTTTTTGTTGTGTGCATTGTTTCTTGGTTGGATATGGCATTTAGTAGCTTTAAATTCGATTTTTAAAAGTATGATGGCAAGGGAAACTTCACCCTATGACAGCAAAGGGTGAAGGATTTATTGGTACAGCAAAGGATTTATAAGGTCTTGGTGAAACAAAGACCGAATAATATAAGTCGTGAGGATTGGGAGGAGTTAGAGGAGATTGCATTTAGCACAATCAGGATGTGCTTGGCTAATCAAGTCTTGCCGGAGATTTACACGCAGACCACGGCAAGGAGGCTCTTGGAAACTTTAGAGAACACTTACATGGGAAAGAGCATGACAAACAAGTTGTGGTTGAAGAAACAGTTGTACAGCTTGAGAATGCCTGAGGGGAGAGATATTGTAGCCCATATTCAGAAATTCAATCAGGTGTGCTCAGAAGTGATGAGCCTTGATGTGAAGATTGATGAAGAAGACAAGACCCTCATCTTGTTGTGTTCGCTACCCAGTTCCTATGATGGTCTGATTACAACCTTGGTGTATGGGAAGGAGATCCTGAATTATGAAGTGGTTGTGGGGGTGCTGAGATCAAACCAGCAAAGAGAAAAGATCTGCATGGAAATTCTAACACAGAGGTACTTGCTGTGAATGAGAGGCAAAGAAGACCCTGAGAAAAGGTTAGAGGCAAGTCCAAAGGCAGATCTAAGTCTCGGAACAAGCAGAAAGCATGGAAGTGTTACAAGTGTCATCATATTGGTCACCTAAAGAGAAATTACCCACTTTTGAAGAATGAGAAGGGGAAGGGCATTTTCAAGGGAGGTTCAGCCAGCAATGGTGGTGCAAATTCATCTGAAGACAGTGAAGATGATGTACTGGTAGTTTCAGATGGGACCAAGAAGTGTGATAGTTGTTGGACACTTGACTTAGCATGTTCTCATCATTATACTTCGCATAGGGAGTGGTTTGCAACTTATGAAGAGTCTAATGGAGGAAGTGTATGCCTTGGTGATAATTATCCTTGTAAGGTTGCTAGAGTTGGAAGCATAAGGGTGAGGATGTATGATGGGATTATAAGGACTTTGACCAATGCCAAACATGTCTCGAAGTTGAAGAAGAATCTAATTTCTTTGGGCTACCTGGAGAAGCATGGGTATGCTTTTGGAAGCCAGCCGGGGAGTGTATGTTTGAGGATAACCAAGGGTGCATTAGTGGTGATGAAAGGGAGAAGGTTAGAAAATAATCTCTATCAGATGGAAGGCTCAGTGGCCATAGATGGTACAGAGGTGCTAGCAGCGGCATAGGAGGAACAGTTGGTCTATAAACTGTGGCACTATCAAATGGGACACATGAGTGATAAAGGGCTTATAGAACTCAGAAAAAGAGGTCTGATTTCAGCACTTAAGAAGGAGGAAAATGACATCTGTGAGCCATATATTTATGGCAAACAACATAGGGTGAGATTTGCCAGCATTTCCAAGCAGAGTAAAAGTATTCTGAAACTAGTTCACTCAGATGTATGGGGACCGACCCCTGTGTCAGCCAGAGGTGGAGCTAAGTATTTTTGACCTTCATTGATGACTACTCCAGGAAGGTATGGGTATATCTGATAAGAGAAAAATCAGAGGTATTTGCCCAGTTTAAAGCTTGGAGAGTTGGTGTTGAAAAGGAGACAGGAAAACCAGTGAAGTGGTTGAGATCTGACAATGGAGGGGAGTATACAAGCAATGAATTCAGAAGCTACTGTGAGAAAATGGGATCCAACGCCATTACACAGTGAGGATGACTCCCCAACAGAATGGTGTGGCAGAGAGGATGAATCGTACATTGACAGAGAAGGCTAGGAGTTTGAGGCTGCAGGCATCACTGCCCAAGGTCTTTTGGGGTGATGCAATTATGTTCTCTGGTTTTCTTGTTAACAGGTCCCCTAATAGAAAACTTGATGGAGGCATTCCAGAGGAGATCTAGAGTGGGAAGAAGGTGGAGCTTGGACACCTAAGGATTTTTGGTTGCCCAGCCTATGCACATGTGGAGGCAACTGAAAGGAGCAAGCTGGACCCAAAATCACAAAGGCTGATCTTCATCGGGTATCCACATGGAGTTAAAGGCTATTGCTATGGAGTTTAGATTCACAGAAGTGTATCATCAGTAGAGACATTATTTTTGATGAGAAGAGCATCTTGAAGAGGTCAGATATTGCAGATGGAGCTAAAAAGGCTGAACAGGGCAGCAGTGGACAGCATTGGCTGACAGGTGATATACCTTCTACTTCTACTTCAAAACGTGCTTCTTTTGAGGTGGAGTTTGGTATGAATGTTCCAATACATATAAAGTATCAACCATGAGAGCCATCAATCCAGAAGGAGGTGCAGGTGGAGTCACACACTTCAGCTTTGAGAGATGATCAAAGGGGTATGGCACTACACAAGGCAAAGCGTACCATCATCAAACCTGCTCGGTATCGCATTGATGACATGATTTCCTATGCTCTAATCACTGCAAATGAAGATCCAGAGACCTTCCAAGAAGCCATGGAAAGTTCAGAAAGAGACTCATGGATGCAGGCCATGATGGAGGAGATGGAGTCCCTGGAAAAGAATAAGACATGGCAGCTAATGGATCTACCTAGAGATGCTCGAGCCATTGGTTCAAAATGGGTGTTCACAAAGAAGGAGGCACCTTCAGAGCAAGGTGGAGTCAGATACAAAGCAAGGCTTGTTGCTAAGGGGTTCTCACAGAGAGAGGGAGTGGACTACACAAAGGTATTCTCTTCAGTGGTACGTCATGCTTCAATTCGTGTGTTGTTATCACTTGTAGCACAATATGGTATGGAGTTACAGCAGATGGACATGAAGACGGCTTTCTTACATGGGAGTCTAGAGGAGAGGATATACATGAAGCAACCAGAGGGTTTCAAGGAATCTGGATTGGAAGAAAAAGTGTGTCTACTAAAGAAATCGCTCTATGGTTTGAAGCAGTCACCCCGTCAGTGGTTCAAAAGGTTTGACACTTTTATTTTAGGCCTTGGATTTTCTAGATGTGAACATGATACTTGTGTCTATGTGAAAAATGTGGATAAGGATGATGCACTGTATCTCCTTATGTATGTGGATGATATGCTCATTGCCAACAGGAGTGTTGAAGCAGTGAATGAACTGAAATATGCATTATCAATAGAATTTGAAATGAAGGATTTGGGGTCAGCTAGGAAGATACTTGGGATGGAAATTTACAGAGATAGGACCAAGGGAATTCTACACTTGTCAGTGGGTGGATATATTTAGAAGGTGTTGGAGAGGTTTGGGATGGATAAGGCCAAACCAGTTGGAACACCTTTGGCTAGTCATATGTCTCTTTTAAGTTACAGAACCCTCAGATAGATGAGGAGAAAGAGTACATGGAGAGAGTTCCATATGCCAGTGCCGTGGGCAGCATTATGTATGCTATGGTGTGTTGCAGACCTGACATAGCATATGCAGTGAGCCAGGTGAGTAGATTCATGGCGAACCCAGGGAAGGAGCACTAGAAGGCACTCAAGTGGATTTTGAGGTACCTTCAAGGAACTCGTGGACTTGGTCTAATTTTTGGGCAGCAAGAAAGACCTAAGGAGAATATAATATCCCAAGTAAATCATTAGGTCCATTGGAAGGGTTTGTGGATGCAAATTTTGCAGATGATCTGGATACAAGAAGGTCTACCACAGGATATGTGTTCAGCATGTATGGTGGATTAATTTCTTGGAGATCAATCCTTCAACCTATTACAGCTTTGTCTACAATAAAAGCTGAGTATATAGGGATTACAGAAGCTGCCAAGGAGGCTCTTTGGTTGAAGAGACTCATCATGGAAATGGGGGTGAAGCAGGGTACAGTATTGCTATACAGTGATAGTCAGAGTACCCTGCAGTTGGCTCAGAACCCAATCTATCATGCACGCATAAAGCATATAGATGTGAGGTATCACAGAATCAAAGAATTGGTGGAAGAAGGTGAAGTGGAGCTGGTAAAAGTTCATACAAAGAAGAACCAGGCAGATGCATTTACGAAGACTCTTCTACGGGATAGCTTTCTCTAATGTGTGATACTGATGGGTCTGAGGGAATGTACAGATTTTTCAGCAGCTTTGAAGCACCAAGGTGGAGATTGTAGAGCCTGGTATGGTACTCCAAAGCTTAAATCCTAGGGTGGAGGTTTATAGGCTCTACATGTTTAAAACCCAGGTTGTTGGGTCTTGAGGGGGGCTAGTCTATCATTGGGCTGGGTTTGGGCCCAAGGTGTGGGCTGGTCCAAGGGAGTTTTTTAGGGTTTATTATCCATATAATAAGGCACCGGTTCATATGTGGTGCTGGTTTTATTTTGGTGGCCGTCATAGGACGGGGTTGATATAATCATGTAACGATGATGATTATAGATGAATGAAAGAAACTCTTTTCTCCCAAGAATAAGCTATCCCTCTCCTTTTCTCTCTTATCCACGTCTTTCTCTCTTTCTCCACATAGATGCCATAGATTTCTAGGGTTTTATTGTTGCCATATCTGCCCTAGCCATCTTCTTGGAACCGCCTCTCTCAAAGAAGGAGAAGGAGGAAACCCTAGCAGCACCTTCTTCTTGAGCATCGTCTCTTGATTTTCTGGATCAGATCTGAAGGTTCACGTGAGGAAGAAGAGAGGCCACGACCCTCTCTTACAATCTTGGGGCACAAGAAACCAAAGAAAATCCTAGTTGCTAATCAATCCAGGAAGATTACCAAGATCAAGATCCAAAATTCTGCTGCAGAATTTCAGCAGGGATATCATCTTGCTTCCGCATCTCCACACGACTTGGGGCTGATCGAATGCATGCTATGCTCCAAGGATAGAAAGAGGATGATCCACTTTTCATCCATCACCACTGTTGCTATTGTCACCACCCTATTAACATCCTAGCCTTCAATCCAATGGCGTGTTATGATTTATACTATAGAAAAATGATTTAATCTAAAAATATTATAGTAAGTTGATGCTACTGTGAAAGTAAACTTTGGATCAAGCCATTATAAGCTTATATAAAGTTGATTATGTGATGCAATTTTTGTTGAAATCTTATAAAATAATTCATTAAATTTTTTTTAAAAATTTTATATTTTTATCAATCTTAAACTATTAATTTTTTTAAATTTTTATCTAAAGCAAAAGTATCTTAACTTGCTATTAGTCGATACGTATTTTTTTAAAAAATTTTAAAATTTATTTTTTAAAAAAGTTATTTTTTTATATAAAGAATTTAATTTTTTATTTATATTGAATTTTAAATGATTTTTTTTAAAAGATTTTAGGTAGACGAAAAGTGGGGGAAAAAAAATAGAAACAAGCCCATAGCAAGGACATGGCCGGCGTGGGCATCCCGTAGGGTTGCGGCCATCTAGCGAATTCGTACGTGAGGGTGACGTGGAGAAGGTGTTAACTTAAGGCATGGCGTACCGTGCACGCTGGTCTCATCCTTGCGATTGTCCGTATGACGGTACCTTCTGGAACGAGGCGAGTAGCATGCATGGGTTTCTTAACTAGACACCAAGTCCAGGTAAACCCTCCAAACGCGGAGCTTCAGGAGTAGGCCCTCTGACTTTCGCGACGATAAAGGAAAGCAAAATTCATCCAAGGGGATGGGGAATAATAAGAGTTCGCAAGCCCTTATAATATTTCCTTCGTCCTTAAGGTTGCGTTTGGATGTCTTATTTCCATTTGAAGTAGGACTTTATTTCAATTTATTCCTTTAAACGTTGTTTTATAGCGCTCGTGGGCCTCAATTTTCCTTATTTTATCAACGCAGCTTATCTTCTCGTCTAATTCTATGGCACCCCATGGAATATTTTTCGCTACTGTTGTTATTCCAAGGGCAGCCGGGGATGTTAAAAAGGCCGATATTTTTCATCGCCTTATTCTTCCTTCTTTTCCTCTAATAATTAAATTATTCTAATAATTAAATTAAAAAAAAATTGATAAGCTATTTTTTCTTATATATTGGGATTTTTAAAAAATTCTTAATTAATTTATTAATATAAAATTACTCAATTATTATGAAAAATTTAACAAATCTATTTATTTAAAGCTGTATTAATTTTTATAATGCAATCATTAATTAAGTTTGCTATGTATATATTTTTAGGATTTATTTACTAATAACAAATAATTTAATAAAGTCAACGTAAGAAAAAATAAAATGATAAATAATTTTTTTCATCAAATGGTCAAGGAGTATTTTTAAAATTTTAGAAGAATACTTCATCTATTCCAAGTGAAATACCTGCTTATTTCCACATCATACAAACCATAGTTGTTAGACCCGGACCGAACATCGACCCGGCCAAGGGCTCGGGTCATCGGGTCACTGGTTCAACCGGTCGAGTCACCGATTGAACCATCGGTTCAATTATTTTAATATAAAAAAATTAAAATATTTATAAATGTTTAATAATAAAAATTAACTTTTAATAAAAAAATTAAGATCAATATGATAATAACTTTAACATAATGCCATAAAAACTTCAAATTATAATAATACAAACAATCAAACATGCAGAATTTATTAATAGAAGAGGAAAGAAAGTAAGAAACTACTAGCATTGCTGAGACTTGAGAGCCTGAGAGCTAACATGTTACTTGCGGGTGACAAACAGACGAACTTGAAGTTGAAGGCGAGCTCCCACAAGTCACAACGGGTGGTTCTTGCACACCACCAGGCAAATCGTCCGGCTGATGTGCTCGTACCAGCACGCCACCAATGCCCCGAATGCTATCAGCGGCCACACCCGCTGCGACGCCACCCACCGCAGCACAAACTGCGTCCCTTCTCCCCCTTAGGCACCGAAAAATACAGATGTAGACATCGAAATAAGTCTTTGAATCTTGGCATTAAAAGTCAAAACAAATTGCAACATAAAGTGCTGGCAACATGAATGGTATTTGACGTTACTTATATGCCAATGAATGGTATTTGACGTTACTTATATGCTTATTTACCGAAGCGAAGAGGCCAAGAGAGTGAGGGAGCCAGACTCTTTCGCTGGACGTTCGCTGGACGAAGGAAGCCTTGATTGGAGTCTCTCTGGACGATGAACGAAGGCCGACTCTGCTTCGGTGAAGAGACGGAGATGTTCGCTTAGAGAAGTCGAAGGGACGTCCCGAGTTTCTTCTAGAGACTTTGAAACAGCCCATCGCATTGAATTGAATATTAATTATTGATAAACCCGTGATCCATCCGGTTCAGCTGGATTACCGATTCACGGGTGAACCGAACGGGTTAACCGAGTTAATCCGGGTGACTTGCACTGCTAGAATCGGACCGGTATAGCCTCCGGGTCCTGGTTCAACCGGTTGAGCCCCGGTCCGGTCCGATTTTGATAACTATGATACAAACACCATTGAAATAATACTGCATTAATTGCACTGGAATAATATGAAATACCATATTTTCATTCAAACAAAAATCTGGAATAACAAGAGGAATAAGCTTTTCCGCTAGAATACATATTCCTATTCCCAAAATAACTTTTTGACATTCAAACACAGCCTTAGAATATCAAGTACTGTGTCTCTTCTTAAATCTCCTCATTTTTTTTTAAACTATTATTTATAGTATTTCTCTTTCATGCCCATATTTATACTCCTAAATCAGTTGCTCAACGAGCCTTTTCCAATCTCAAAGGATCTATCGTCCATTTCCACTTAAAATTTAAGCCAATTGACAGCTTAGGTTCTATTGGAACTTCTGGTTATTGAGAGTGGATGGATAATGACTTATATAGTATATTAAATTAATTTATTTAGTAAATTTCTTATGTGGTGATTCATATTTTTGATTATCTATGAGCAAATAATAATCATTATAGCATAATTAGTTAACTTGTACAGTAAATTTTTTTCGAAGCAATGAAAAAAATGCATTTATCTCGATATGTTTATGATATCTTCTATCATTTATTCATGATATGATTTGATGAATGAAAGTAATTTTTAAATAAGAATTATTTCATATGATTTGATGGGTGCATTCTGCATTGTGACATAATACGTGCATGATGGATTAGTTTATGAGCACTTCCTTTAGGAAAATAACTACTAGCTTCGTGTGAGAATCACACGTGTAATCTACTCTAATTTGGCTATTAGCAATTCTTTATTTGGACCTTCAAGTCATTAACCTGAGCTTTTGAACCATTTGTTTTCAATGGCCCTAGATAACTTAATTTTATCTAATGTCCAGTACTGTGATAATTTCTATAGGTGTATATGCATGCTTATATCTGTGATGCATACTAATAATTTAATTGTTTTTAAATTCTGATACTATTAAATTCTTGATGAGCTAGTTACTTGAGACTAGTTTAGAGAATGATGCATTATTGTTACCCATGAATAATTTCATGCTTTAATATTTTACCAAATACATATAATACGTACTTCTTATAAATTGATGATTTTGAGTATTATTATTAAATCTTTGATACAGTATTATGGATAACTCTTAAATTAAACATGATATGTTACCATTTACAATTCAAGAAATCTCATATTTCAATACCTTATTAGTTGTATATATGTAAATTAATTAATTGATGCTACACTTTATGTATCATCTTATGGTATATCTATTATTATTTATTCATTTACAATCCCATGTCTTTTTCCTTTGATTAGGTATCTTCTTGAAGGTCTTCTCCTTGATAATGTTGGACTCTATATCTCGTATCCTTTAGGTTATACTAGCTAATCAAAGAATGTTCCATTTATATATTATAAGTAGATCGTGCATAGAGCTCTACAGATACCACATAGATGAATCTCATAAATATTTGTGATTTGAGTTGTAGTTATTATAGATATGTATATGTGTAGATTGGTGCAAACTTCCTTTTTACAAATATGTGTTATGAATAAAAGTTTTTTAGGTTGATATTACCTGCATGCGATTAAGCTATTTGAGGCTTACTTTGATTGAGATGAGCCTTATTCATTTGGTTCTTATGCATATCATGATCTTCTAGTTTGGATCATGACAATCCCATGTCCTTGTTAAACCTAATTGCCATTGTATACACTATAGTACTTCAATTTTTTACCACATCATCCTATCATATTCAATTTTTTTTACGGCACCAGCCATGCTAATAATTAGGTAGAACCAATTGCTAATAAAATCAAATAATTAATATTTTTAATATTTAAAATAAAAAGCATCATAGCAAAATCTTAATTTTTAATATTAGAATAGCAATTTATTGTCACTATTAGTAAAAAGTTTAATAGGAGGAGCATTTATTCAAAAATAATTCATGGTGTGTGTTGAGGGGTAAAATCGTTGTGCATCAATAATCGTGCACATGGCTAAGGCTAGCCCTGATCCCTACTCGCTGTGCCACACCCGCCAAAGATAAGTCAGCCTCGGTAAATTGGAGCATCCTAGCCCCTCACCGAGCCAAGGATTCCCAAGGTGCTATCGTCTCTCGGCCCCCTCGGCCGAGCTATATCATCTCTCGGTCCCTTTGGCCGAGCCTTATCGTTTCTCGGCCCCAGCCGAGCTTCATTATCATCTTTTGGCTCCAGCCGAGCCTTATCGTCTCTCGGCCCCAGCCGAGCTTCATCATCTTTCGGCTCCAGCCGAGCTCTGTCGTCTCTCGGCCCCAGCCGAGCTTCATCATCTTTTGGCTCTAACCGAGCTCTATTGTCTCTCGGCCCCAGCCGAGCTTTGTCATCTCTCAGCCCTAGCCGAGCCATATCATCTCTCGGTCCCTTTGGCTGAGCCTTGTCGTTTCTCAGCCCCAGCCGAGCTTTGTCATCTCTCGGCCCTAGCCGAGCCATATCATCTCTCGGTCCCTTTGGCCGAGCCTTGTCGTTTCTCGGCCCCAACCGAGCTTTGTCATCTCTCGGCCCTAGCCGAGCCATATCATCTCTCAGTCCCTTTAGCCGAGCCATCTCATCTTTCGGCCTCCCTGGCCGAGCTACTCCCACCACCCGGCCTTCCTAGCCGATCTCTCCTATCACTCGGCCTAGCCCGAGCGATACCTATACCTCTGCGGAATTCGGTGCGGGAGAACTTAAAGTTGTAAGATTCCAAACAGAAATCATATCTGAGAGTGGCCTAGAGCCTTGGAGCCTATGCCCTCGCCAAATCTCGAGACATCAATAAACTCTCCCAACCGTCGATCCTTTAACTAACCAGATGCGAATCCTACCGATTTCATAACAAACTGGATTCAGATCCTAACAACTTTCAGACCCACAACGCCTTCAGGAAATCAGGTGATCTTCTGTAAATAGAGTCGTCTGCCGACTCCTCAGGTATGCACACTTGCTCACTGGCACCCTCTCTCCTTCTTTGCCTTTGCTTCCACCATTAGCGCTCTACTCTGAGCTTTGGAGAGACTCTTCAGCGAGAGCCTTCTTCTCATTTTTGTTGATTGCCGACCTCCACTGACTTGAACATCGGAGGGTCTTCCACAGAGGGCCACCCCCAATGCCTCTCGCATGAGGACTATTTTGCAGGTCCACCCAGGCGGGAGCCCCATCTCGAAGCCCTATCGTGCCTGAGTCGGAGGACAGATTCCAGCAGCAACAAATTGGCGCTAGAGGAAGGTTTCCTCAAGTCCCTTAACACTTGTGATCCAGGAGACAAGGATCTTGATCTGAAAGAGAACTCCTCCCATGGCCAATCGAAGAAAGGCTACCTCCGAAGCCTGAGATCAGGTCGCCTCCCAAAGACCCGATCCGGTGAGCAGTGTTGTGCCGCCACCACCGCCAGTTGAGACTCCATCACCACCGGCGGCCCCGGTGACTCAGGACCAGTTCGCCTCACTGGTCCAGCAAGTCCAGGCTCTGGCCTACCCGATTCAGGGGTGCTCCGAAGCCCCCCGTCCAGCTGCTCATACCCCTCACCCTCCTGAGGAGGATGCAGCCTCCGCTCATCCAGCGACCTCTTCTTCCGGCCTGCATGGGGTTGCGGACCCCCCTCGCCATCCTAGGAAAGCTGAGCCAGCTCCCCAACGAGTCAGCAGCAAAGATATCCCTAGATCTCGGCGGGCCCGATCCCTCTCCCCGGTGTACTCTTGCCATGATTCAACACCGTCTCAGTATTCTCCTCGTCCTGCACCTTTTGCTCTTCCTGACGGGGAGATCCGCCGCCAACTCTAAAAAATGCATCAAGAGCTAGACGCCGCCAAGCAGGCCCATCCGCTTCAGAATAAGACGGAGCAGGGCATCCCCTTCTCTAAGAAGATCATGGAAGAAGTGATTCCCTCCCACGTCAAGCTGCCTGCCATCGAGCCTTATCATGGCTCCTCCATCCCCGACGATCATCTCAGCAGCTTCCGATCGATAATGATGTTCCATGGGGCATCAGATGCGAATCCTACCGATTTCATAACAAACTGGATTCAGATCCTAACAACTTTCGGACCCACAACGCCCTCAGGGAATCAGGTGATCCTCTATAAATAGAGTCGTCGGCTGACTCTTTAGGTATGCACACTTGCTCACTGGCACCCTCTCTCCTTCTCTGCCTTTGCTTCTGCCATTAGCGCTCTACTCTGAGCTCTGGAGAGACTCTTCAGCGAGAGCCTTCTCCTTATTTTTGTTGATTGCTGATTTCCACTGACTTGAGCGTCGGAGGGTCTTCCGCAGAGGGCCACCCCCAACGCCTCTCACGTGAGGACTGTTTTGCAGGTCCACGCAGGCGGGAGCCCCATCTCGAAGCCCTATCGCGCCCGAGTCGGAGGACAGATTCCAGCAGCAACAGTGTGTTATTTGCAGACGATATAGTGTTGATTGATGAAACTAAATATAGAGTAAATGATCAGGTAGAGATTTGGAGAGAGGCTTTAGAATGGGTTTTAGGATTAGTAAAACTAAAACTGACTACATGAAATATAATTTTAGTGGAAGTAGAAATATAAATGAAGAGACAATGAATATTGCAAGCCAAGAGATATCAAGAAGTAAAAAATTTAGGTATTTGTTATCAATTATCCAGTAAGAAGGTAAAATAGGTGAAAATGTGAATCATAGAGTTAAAGCAGGATGGATTAAGTAGAGGAGTTCTTCAAGAATATTGTATGATCGATGCATCCCGTTAAAATTAAAAAAAAAATTATAAAAGCACTATTAGGCCAGCTATACTATATGGATAGAGTGTTGGGCAATACGTAAATAACATGTAAAAAAATTAAGTATAACAAAAATATGTATGTTAAGATGGATATGTAGTAAAACTTTAAAAGATAAAATTTGAAATAAATATATACGAGAAATAAATATATACAACGAAGAAGTAAAGATAAAATGAGAGAAAATCAATTACAGTTGTTTGGATATATACAACGAAGAAGTAAAGATAAAATGAGAGAAAATCAATTACAATTGTTTGGATATATACAACGAAGAAGTAAAGATAGACCTAAATTAATATGATTAGAAATAATTAAAAATAATATAACTATTTATAATTTGAGTGCCGACTTAGTCCTGAATAGAGTAGAGTCGAGGAAGCATATCATATAGCCGACCCCATGTAGTTGAAAAAAAGCTTAGATGAGTTGAGTTGAGTTTATCTATTAAAAAACAAGATGATCGATGCATGCATAAACGTAGATGTGCATGTATGTATGTTTTTTTAAAGATTAAACATGCAACTAGCTTTATTTGCAAGGGTATAAACATTTAAAAAAAAATAGAGAGCACAAGATTTAATTTAAAGAGTTCTAAATCCTAGCCTCCCACAAAAAAGAAGAAGAAGAAACGTTTATATTGAAAAAATCTAATGCTTTCTTTACCGTCCTATTCCTAATGCCAATGTATCTTGATTCAATGTAGCATTAACTAATATATAACCCGACCAATTAATGCAGTGCAATTTTTTTTAAAAAGTAATAAGGCAACGTAATAAATTATAATAAATTAAAAATTTTAATATAACTCAAACTTTTGCTGAAAATTAAGCAATAACTTTGAAGATGGTGGGGTAGAAATGTTTGTTACTAAGAAAACGATTTTAATGATAACCAATCACATCAGCAAATGCATCCACATAACATCTTCGTAAGTCTCAATTTTAAATATAAATATGCAATAGATTGTTACCTAAAATACAAAAACCAACACTAATATCGATGCTTAAGGTTTAAAAAAAAAGATATACTCAGACCGGATCACTATCTTTTACCCATTGGATCTCCGGTGGCCAATTTTCTTCCATCCCCTTCAACGCCAGGTGGAGTGCACCGTTAGCTTCCAATTTCCAAATTCCAACCGGCCTATCCACCGGCGTGCGGGAGATGGTGTGAACGTCACCGTAACCAAGTCTTCCCTCGGCCTTGATTTCCGGCAGGCGTCCATTCAAGACTTCTTCAAATCATCTAGAATCCCAGCCAAACCGAATCAAAGTCCACGCGTATTATTATTAAATAACGGCATGGTAAAAGATCAAGCTGAAAATCCTTACCCACGGGTGCAACTTGGATCGGATTCGGATATGATAAAAGATCAAGCTGAAAATCCTTAACCAGGGGTGCAACTTGAATCCGAATATGATCCGTCAAATTTGATTTACAATCGTGTTTAAACTCATATTTGCCTAATCCAAATTCGAAAGATCAGAATTTAATCCCATCCAATTTGCAATTGATTCGGTTTAGAATTGATCGCAATTCGAATCCGAGATAATCCAAACCTGAGGGCTATTTGAATGGGATAGCTTATCGACATCAGATTTTTTAGGGCATTGAAGATGCCAATCGGATCGAATGAGATGGCTAACTTAAGGACGAAGAGGGCAAGGTCGATCGCAGGAAAGGAAAAGGACAAACATAAAGGAGGACCATCCATACATTTCATTTCACTTCCGGTCTCCTCCTCTTCTTTGTTTAGGACACCTCATTTTCTTCTTTATTTCAAGTAAGACTTTTTTTTTAATACAATGTTAAAGCCCCGAGTCCAGCTTATGCGTTCCCAAGAAATTTTATTTTTTCATCTTTGAAATCCATAATTTGATGTTTATTTACTTTGAAAAAAAGTATTTTATTTATTTATTTATTTATTTTTCTTATCAACTCGAATTTTAATCCGAAACTTATTCCAAACCTAATTTTTAAAAATAAGATTAGGATTAAAATTTTACAAATAAAATTAAAGTTAAAGGTTAGAATTAAATTTTATAAATAGAATTTAAATTAGGGTTAAAAAATACCCACATTTTATGAGCCCAGTTGTACCCCTTGTACTTACCTCTAATACTTACCTCTTGATTTAAATCAACCAGAACCGTTTGATCCGTGCGTCCCAGAATGCATGCCTAGCCCGACGGCTGCGACGGAAGGGAGAGACGGAGTCCAACGGTCTAATCTTCCAGCGCCGGCTCGCAGAGTGGGGATTGGAGATCCGAGCCGTCCAAATCACTTTTAAAAAATAAAGAAAATGACAAAAAAATTATATATAAATAATAATAGTTTTAAATTGGTTTGGACCAAGGCCTCGCCCTCGCTTTCTTACCGCTTTCCCCTCTCGCAGTCGCCGCGTGGGAGATGAGAGATATCTCGTCCTTTTAATCTTCCCCTCTTCCTCCTCCATCGTTTCTTGGACTTGCCGTGGTGCTTCGAACCCGATTCCTCTGGTCTTCTTCTTCTTCTTTATTTTCTTCAAGGTACTTTTCTTTCTTTAAAAATCTTAAATTTGATTACTCCGTTTTTTTTTTTTTTGGTTCAGTGGGGTTTTTTATCTCTGCTCTGAATCGGGGCGTTTGAAATACTGTTTGAAGAGATCGAGAAGAAGAAGTGGTTTCATTCGGTTCTATTTTGATCGGGTTCATAAGTATTTTATTTGAGCGTTTTCAATTTTTTCTCTTTTTCTTCCCTTAAACTTTTTTTTTTTTTGTGCTGCGGAAATGGGAAGATTTGATTTCTTTTCTGTGGGTTTTATTTCTTTTGGAATCGTCCCACGTTGATTCCGATTCCGTGGGTTCTGGTTTCAGTTTCTGGGTTCTGATTGCCATCCCTTTTTCGATTCTTAGGATTTTACTTTTTTCCATCTGATGGTGATGTTTTAGTTTACCCTTTGTTTTTTTTTTCCCAAAGATTTTTTTTTATTTTTTTTTGCCCAATCATGAGTCTTTTATTGCCTTTCCAACTACTTTTGTTTCACAATTCCCCGATGTAGGGTTTAGTCTGCTCTTATCTCTCTCCTCATCGAGAGATACATAGAGAGAGTATGGTATCCGATTTTGTACAGACTTTTGATCTTAGTAACTTCTGGATTTGGATTTATAAATTTTGGTCACTGTAGTTTACAGCAAGTTGAAAGCTTGAACCAAGGCAACTACTATTACTTACATGTTGAAGGATATTTGTTTTCTAAAAAATATCTGATGTTGGATTTCTACTGCAATTCTCTCGAGTTATATCTATTTAATATCGAATGGTTGGATGTTCTTTTCAATTGCTCATTCATTTGTATGTTTTGTTGTTACTTTTAATTTTCAGCCTTTTTTGTTACTATATTTTGGTGGAATTGCTACTCTTGGTTTTGAACATATGTACTGCTGATATGGCTGCTCCAATTAACTTATTAATATGCTTGTGATTTTTCTGTTGCTATCTCCTTATAGTGTGGTCACTGATGTTTCTGAATATACTTTGATCCCCTTGATTATGTTTTTAAATATCACTTTGTAATTTCCTGGATTTTCCGTCTAGGGTGTACTCATTGAATCATTAATTCTGAAGTTGATTAACAGTATTTTTCTAATCCCTGATCTGTTAATTTTCTTATTTCAAAACCATGGCTTCCCAATACTCCTCTGTAATACCCGATGTTGTTACTTATTCCCCGTTTGACCCCTCTATTTTATCAATTGTTGAGCTGTGTCATATTGTTTTCTGCTTTGTTTTAACCTGCTGTTGTTCTTTCTTTTCCATCACTTTGATCATTTTGCTTAATTAAAGCCTTTGTTATGTTATTATTATTATTATTATTATTATTATTTTTCACATGCACTATGTAGGTTGTGCTACAATAACAATAACAGCAACAATTAAACCTTAATTCCAAACTAGTTGGGATTGGCAAAATAAAGCCTTAGTAACAAAAAAAAGTACCATGTCAGTATTAAAAAAAGTCAAAAGAAGTGCCTGAACGAGATGAATATGAAACTAAAACCTCTATAATTTGGTCCTATAGAGTGTTTGTGTTGTTTAAGTAACATTTTTTTTTTCAATGTTAGATCCAATAGCATTGAAGTTCTACACTAACAGGATTTTCTTGTGCTGACAGGAATAACATCAACAGATTTCTGTGGTGATTGAGTTTTGCTGTTTGTTGATATATCTGTCGGCATTTTCAGCAAGTATTGCTGTTGACATGTCTAAAATTAGCACAATGAAGACACCTGTGTCTAAGGCCTCTAAGCAACAGTCTGCCAATACTGGGTTTTCGGGTTACAATCCTTTTGATTCTGATTTGGAATCTGACTTGAATCGCAAGAATGCAAGAGCTTCCTCAGCTTCTGCAATTAGCAATGGAAACAAGAAAAGTTCCCAATTTGGTTACGATGAAGATGAAGGAAGAGGTACTTCATCATCATCATATTCAGTCTTTTCAGCAAGAAACAAATACAAGAATGACTTCCGTGACTCGGGGGGTTTTGAAAACCAGTCCGTGCAAGAGCTAGAAAATTATGCTGTATATAAGGCTGAGGAGACCACACAGAAGCTAAATGGCTGTTTGAAGATTGCTGAAGATATGAGAGAAGGTGCTTCGCAGACTCTTGTCACCCTGAATCATCAGGGCCAGCAAATTACTCGGACTCATCTAGCTGCTGCAGACATTGATCATGACCTTAGTAGGGTACGCTTTCTTTACTTGGTGCTGTTTTATGTTGAATGTAGGTCAATCTGAGCTTGATAATCTATCAAGATGTGGAGGCCTTTTTTTTTTTGAAAACTTGCAGGATTACGATTATTTCCCCCTTCATGTCTGGCAATAAGGCACAAGACTAATTCATAAGATATAATGTTATACTTTATAGGAGTCTTGCACTTCCTGTTTCTTAAATTATTGTCAGTTGGAGTGGATAACATTGGATGCTATTTATACTAATTGAGGTGCAAAATATTTTCTACTGTATGCAATAGAATTATTGAAACAGCAAGCTGCTGTTTCGTTTATTTATTTTTTTTTTTTTATTTTTCACTCCAAGACTGATTATGCTTTCTCTCTTCCTAAATGCCAGATTCTAGGATAAGAAAACATAATCACATAGCAGCAATGTATCTAGCAGTTTAAAATTGGCTCCAGGCATATTTCCCATTGGTTGGTATCTTTTGGTGAATTTAATGATTGCAAGACAGTAAAACAGGATGAGGCGCTCTCTCCAGGGATGTCCTTGCCTTTTTTCTATGTGCCCAAGGGGTTGGAATAAGTTGCATTTGTAGGGATGCTAGTTGGAACCAAAAAAATATTCTATTCCTTTATTTTCAGAACTCTATAGATATGATACGTCATACAATTCCATCTTATTATGATGTCCTGTTTCAAGACTAATTCATCTAAACTTAATTTATTGATGTGGTGTTCACTGTATCGTTGCCCGGAATGCTTTTGCCCCTTTTTTTCTCTTTTTCTCTTGGACTAGAATGCAGATGCTTGTTGTTCAGCTTTTTCTATTTCAAACTTTAATATTAAAGCGGCATGTTTATTAAAATTTTATGTATTATTGAATTTAGAAATATATTTTCTTGCAAACTTCTTGATTGTTGGGTCATTAATTTGTTTTTAGATTTTCCACAACTTGAAGGGATTGCCTTTCTGTTAAATTTCCATCTCCAACTAAACAAGACAGGATATACTATGCGAGGCATTCAAGTTAGGTTTCAACTCAATAATGAATGCCCTTCCTAATTCATATATTCCTTTTTTATTTCCAGGGTGAAAAGCTTTTGGGAAGTCTTGGGGGAATTTTCTCCAAGACTTGGAAGCCAAAGAAAAATCAAAAAATAAAGGGGCCTGCTTTAACCAGAGGTAAATCTGAAAACGTGATAGGGTGATATGTCTTGGTTATATTGGTTATCTAATTAGGTCAGCCTATACACAGATGATTCTTTTATACGAAAGGGTAAAATCATCGAGCAGAGACAGAAGTTGGGACTGTCGGATCCATTGCCTCGGTCCAATCCTCGAACTTTTTCTTCTGAACCCACATCTACAATGGAAAAAGTTGAGGTAATGCTGATAGTAGAAAGCAGGAGATTTTGATTAGCTATTATACGTATGACCATTGTGCTTTATCTAATTATCTGGTTTGATTCAACAGATGGAGAAGGCCAAGCAAGATGATGCCCTTTCTGATTTGAGTAACGTGTTGGTTGAGCTGAAGGCCATGGCTATCGACATGGGTGCCGAGATGGATAGGTCAGTTGTCTGTTTATTACCTGTGCATCTTTTGTCATCTTGGCTTGACTCGGGTTTCAATTTGGTGAAATTGTTGCCGCTGCTTTTGGTTTGATGCTTCATTCATTAATGACTTGAACCCTGAGCATAAGCCAATCCCATATATATCGTAGAGAGAGAGTGGCAAGGTCGGCCATGTTGACCGCCTGAAGTTTTCTTTGAATGATGGTATGGTTGAACTGTAAGAACAATAATACTCATCTCACCAATCATTTTCATATTATCTTGTGGGATCAACCATACCTTTTGTAATTAAAAAAGATATAACTATTTGTAATTTGAATGTCGACTTGGTCCTGAATAGAGCAGAGTGGAGGAAGCAGATTCATGTAGCCGACCCTATGTAGTTGGAAAAAGGCTTAGATGAGTTGAGTTGAGTTGAGTATTGTGGGATCAACCCAAAACTCTCAACTCTTGAGTAGTTGAACTGGAGAGATGTTGAAAATATTGAGGATTGGATCTCATTATTTTATCGGTAGCATTTGTATGTCATCAAATCATCTTATTGCTGTGCTTTGTTCTTTCCCCTGTTTCTGCATGCCTTGTTTGCATGGATTTTATGGTTGACGACTCCGAATGAATTCCATTTTATACAGGAAATGCCTTTCAGGTAACCACAGAGGCACATTTTTATTATTGCTGTTGCTAGATGTTTTATGAAATAAGCTACTTAATAGCATTGACAGTATGTGTGATCTTATCCTAGCATTGCCCTTTTTTTGGATTGTTCAGCATGATCTTTGTCTGGTGAAACTTTGTTCTTTTCGAGATAAAAACAACAAAAATAGTTGACCTGACATCGAATTCTGCATTAAAGGATAATTTTTTTGAACATAGGCTAGATTAATTTCCCCCCTACTTTCTGCTAAATTGGATTTCATTGTTTTGTTTGGTAATTGCAGGCAAACGAAAGATCTGGATCATATGCAGGGTGATGTTGATGAACTAAATTTCAGAGTGAAAGGAGCAAACCAACGAGCACGTCGGCTGCTTGGGAAATAGATTCCCGATGCTTGAAAGGAGGATGTCTATTGAAGACTGAAGCTGGGCTTTCAGCAACTTTCTGTGACCCGGACTTAGGGGGGGCATCATATCGTAATATTTTGCCCATTGTATTGAATTTCGTCATGCCGGTTGTAGGCATACATTATAGATCTGACTGCAATAAAATGCATGCTTTTAATGCTTCCATGTCAAGCAAGCTCAACCACTTTCCTCTCTTAACCATCTGCATCATGGTAATATTATACCATGATCAAATCGAATTCTAATCCAAGAAAACACTCACTTTGAAAAAAAGAATGGATGTTTTTAAAGTGCGTTCAAGTTTCAAATATGAATCGCAAAATATCTTTTAAGCCTGCACCATTCTGAAGATGGTCCGGATCAAAAGCCTGTGCTGGTCCCGCGAGTCATTGTGGAAATATTTGATTGATGTCACACTATGGAAGGAGGGATAACGTTGTGAAGGGAGAAAATTTGATCAACTGGCCATCTCACGGTCTCACATTTGGAGCGTTAATTACAATAGAAAATAAACGTCCGGGAACAAACAGAGCCAGCATGAGAGAGAGACCCTACAGAAATCAGCTCTCATTTCCCTAGCTTGCTCATCGAAACCCTTGTCTGAAAGGGACCATCTCTCGCAAGTAATATTCTGATCCAAACTCCATCAACCGTCCTCTCGCTTACTCGTCTCTCTCTTTCTTCTCCTTCCGTCTATCCATCTCCCAGATGCCTTCTCCTCACCACTGCAACCACCACCAATGCTCTTGCGGTTGCTCTTGTTCCAGCTGCTGTTCCTCCTTTTCCAACCCCTCTCTTCCCCCTCTCTTCACCTCTGATCAACTCCTCCAAGCCCTCTCCACCCAACTCCTCCTCCAATCCCAATCCCAATCCCCATCCCCTCCTCCTCCTCCTCCTCATATCTACTCCCATCGCTATCATAAATCCCAACAACCCCCACCGCCTGCACATCAGCAGTCAAAGGATCATCACCATGACCACCAGACTCATCCTCTTCTTCTCCACTCCCTTCTTCGCCGCGTCGCCGCCCTCGAATCCTCTCTTCCCAATCTCTCTTCCACTTCTCCTCACCTTCCTCCTCAGTCTCCTCCTCCTCCTCATCCACAACCCTCGCCGGCGCCTCGGCCTCCGTCTTCATCCTCTCGTCCTTCTCTTCGAGATGCGGCGGCGAGGACCATCCAGGCCCGCTTCCGGCTCTTCCTCGTGCGCCGGTCCCAGACCCTGCGCTACCTGAAACGCCTCGCCTCCATCAAATCCCACGCCGCCGCCCTCCGATCCTCGCTCTCCGACCAGACGGCCCGCCGCGATCCCAAAGCCCTGTCCGAGAAGGCCCTGGACCTCCTCCTCCAGCTCGATTCCATGCAGGTGACGAATTATTTTTATTTTCTTTTTGGATCGGAACCCTGAATCTTTATAGGTTTCTTTTGTTATATGGTGGCAGAGTGGCGATTCGATGATTCGAGAAGGGAAACGGTCGATTAGCCGCGAGTTGGTCAGAATATTGGAGTTCGTCGACAAGGTGTTGGTGAAAGAGCACGAGTTGTCTCTCGGAGCAGTGGCGATTGCAGAGATTGGCACTACTAGAAGCGAGGGGTTTGAAGGAGTCGCCAGGGTTCTCGAGGATGATGAGTTGCTTCTACAACCTACCAAGCCCGGGAAAAAAGTGAGCTTTTTTGAGAATGAGGGAGGAGCTAGGGCTTTTGCTGGCGTCGCTGAGCCATTGTCAGCATATTTTGAAAAATGCAGTGATGCTGGTCATCAGAGAGGTTACGTAGAGAGATCTGGCAAGGAAGTCACGGGAATCAGGATAGCTGATCATCCGGAACCAGAAGAACGGGTTCATCAGCCAAATGACGATGAGAGGAGCTCCGAAGGCGGCTCTGAAAACGGAGATAGGTATGAAAATGGTGGCAAGTTCCGCGGTCAGAATGGCAGTTTGTGCGGTCTAGCTGCTCCCATGCCTGTGCAAATGGAGCCGAGGAGAAGAGTACAGTGATTGCGCCAACATCCTGAAGTTATTCATTTGCATCTAGGATTTTGCCACGGCTGGTTGCTTCTTCTGGTCCTTTTCCTCTTGGAAAAAGGTGAGAGAAGAGCTGTTGTTTCTTTTTGTGCTATTATTGATTTTGTTCTGTAGGCATAGACTCTTGAAGTTCTGAACTGTGATCTGGACTAATTGTTTCAGGTGTGAATGTTGCCTCACTTTTGATAATGTAATCTCATTGTCGCTGATTCACTTATGATTTGTTTTCTTATCCTGCTGGTATCATAGGTAAGTAATTCTTGTTACAGGGTCTAGTTGGTGATTGTGAATTTTTGTCTGCTAGCTTGGAGAGTGGAGACTCTGGATATGGTTGTTCCCTTAAAACCCACAGATTAGGATGTCTCAGAGCTCATTTAACTCCCAGAATATTGTTGAGTCAAATTTTGCATAGATATGTGAAGTTTACTACCCTCACACCAGGTTGAAACTGGCTTATGTTTAACTAATTTGTGAGCAAGAAACCTGCTTTCTTGGTATAGTTCATGATATTCTGATTGTATCCAGTGAGACTTGAGTACATCAAAAATCTTCTCTTCTTAAGGAGGTCACATAACACAGATTGTTGGAGTCCTAGAGACCTTTTAATAGCAAAAGATTTGTTCCAAGTGTCCTCACTTTAATAATAAAGGGGGCATATTTGATACTGAGGTTAACCATAGAATAGTAAATTAAGCTGGAAATCAAATTTGACATTAGAAAATCTACCAAAGCAAATTTAAGATAATTCTATTGGCTTTGGTAGATTATCAGCTCATGTGATGTGAGGAGCTCTGGTGGCACTATGGAGAAAGGAAGCAGATATAGACATGGTGGAATGACTGGGATTGGAACAGGAGTTTAGGTTTCTCTGTGTTGAAAGTCATGTGAAGTTTAGTTCAGCATCGAGTAAACAGTATGAGAAGGAAGGGTTGATATACATGGTTGCGGAGCTCTGATTGCACTACAGAGAAAGGAAACAAATATATGCATGGTGGAATGGCTGGGATCAGAATGGGAGTTTGGGTTTCTGTGTGTTGGAAGTCATGCGAGGTTTAGTTCTGCTTCGAGTAAATAGGATGAGAAGGGTTGATATACATGGTTTACCTCAAAACCTAGTGGATTAGGCTTTTGGGTCAAGTCAGGTTCCCTCATATATATTAAGGTCTTCTGCATTGGGTCCCCATCTCCCTGACATTCTCCTTCCTTGTTTGTGCGGAATGGGAAATTGTTGCCCGGTGACAATGTGTTCCTCTACCACAGCTCACTAGAATTTCCTCATCTGTTGGGATCCTCTCTGGTCCGCGTCTGGACTGGAGAGGGCCTGTTTATAGTGTCAGAAAATGCAGCAGTAACTGTAGTAAACAGTGTTTAGTTAAAATGTGGAAGCCCAGACAAAAGATAGAAAATGATCATTTCTTTTTCCTGAACACCTATAATTATGTCAGCCCTCAAATGAAAAGTTTTTGGGAGATGAAAAGTTTAGCTAAAAGAACACTATAAAGAGCCTTGATTGCCAATATAATGTGAATCTTGTTGATTTGATGTTCATTTTAAATGCTTCCACCCGTCTGCTTTGTTTAAGGAATAAACTTTTCATGTTGATTAAGAGACAAGAAGGCCTAGAATTTGATTGGATAACTGTTGTATTAGTGGTTTGTGGTGGTGACAAGTCATGGCCATATTACCGGAAAATGAAAACAAAAGGATAGTTAGGCTTAGTGAAGTATACGGTAAATACCATAGATGAAGGAAGAAGAAGTTCGCATGATGCTTCCTGGCTACCATTGCATCTCAGTACGTGGTAGTGGCTCTGGTTTCACCATGGGATCTACAAAAGCTTGTTCAAGCAACCACTGATCCACTTAGCGTGGTTCCACAAGGAAGTTGGGGTGCATCTTCATTGTGCTACAAGGAGTTCCCAAATTTGAATGTATATGATATGGGTCTTTTTCCTTCTGAAAATGGTAATTATGTTTATGACATCTTTTCATAATTCAAAGTTTCTTTGGTTATTCCAAATAAAGGATTCTAAGTTTTATTATTTTAGCAAACATCTATTTCTCTGCTTAATTATGAGAACTTCCATCCAAATAGGCAACATTACTTAACAACAAATGCAATTTGAAAGAGGAATTTTGAGCAGGAAAAAGAACACCTTTTAAGCATTTATTGCGTGGTGTTTTAAGTAACATAACAAATACCTGGTATTAGATCATTGAAAGAGCAAAGGGAAAGGGATAATTAAAGAAAGAAACAAAATGTTTCGGAGATGCGAATCATCACATCCACAGGCCATTAGAGCAATGACTAGATGCACAATATAAAGAGGAGAAACGATTTCCTAGTCTGATCATCCGAACCTGTTTGCATTAGCGCAATGAATTCATTTGCTGTTGCCAGATGAAAGAATGCATTGCATTCCCAGGCTCCCTAGGATTTTATTTATGTATTTATTTTTGAGGAGGAAGAGCGAATCCCACTAAGATTTCCTAAAATGTTTCATAAGATTTATAAAATGCAAAGACACCAGCCCTTTGCAAGGAAAGCAAGAAAAGAGAGAAGCTAAGTGACTACAGGTTGGGACAAGCTATATACCTGCGAAGAACTGAGCCTGGTTTAAAGGGAGTGGGGGAGAGGCAAGGATCAGAGAGAGCAATGCCACTGCTAGCTGAGAACTTCGCAGAACTTGTGGTGATGGCGTTACTGAAATTTGTAATGAAGCTGAAGGTTCCTTATTGCAGTAGGCACCTGCCGAACCATTCCGTGAGTAGACCTTCGCATGTTGGATCTGTTGGATTTTCGGCCACTCCAGGCCGTAATTGTTTAAGCAAATGCTCATTCGATGCTGCACCAAACATGCTGCTGCTCCATATTCAGGTTTGAGATCATATGATAGATGTGACAGAATATTTGTTACGACCTCGATGCAACATCTCATGCATGAAGTGAACTAATTTAATTTCAAATCAGGAAGTAATTATAATGGCACTCAGAAAAACCATGGTTCTCTCTAATAAAAATTAATTAAAGAAAAATCAAATCTAACCTTTCAAATTTGACTTAAGATAATTTCTAAGGTGGTAGCTGCTAGACTCTTATCTTTTCTTTCCTTTTTGATCTCTGATGCTCAATTCGCTTTCATCAAAGGCCATTCAATCCCTGATGCTTTCTTAGTTATACATGAAGTTATCTTCCACTGCAAAAGGTCAAAGCTAAAGGGTTTGGTTTGCAAGATTAATTTTGAGAAGGCATTTGATAATGTTAATTGAAACTCTCTCTTTAATCTTTTGGCGACGAGAGCCTTTCCCCAAACCTTCCAGCGATAGATTCGAGATATTGTCTTATGCTTCTATGACTCCAATTCTGGCCAATGGATCAAGTGCCAAAAAGGTTTGTATCAAGGGGACCCAATCTTTCCCAGTTTCTTTGTTTTAGTAATTGATGTTTTATATCGAAATCTCTCCAAAGCCTCTGGATTAGGGTTGATCAAGGGAACCAAGGCTTAGCCTGCTTTGAATGTTTGATCGGCCTTCATTTTACAGATGACACTCTTATTTTTATGCCGCCTCTCAATCCTTATTCTTTCGCTAAAAGCTATCCTTTTGGGGTTTGACGTAGCTTTAGGCTTAAAGGTTAATTTCTCAAAAGTTTTATTATTGGTCTCAATATCGGTTATCTGGAAGACTAAAGATTTGTTTCTTTACTCAACTGCAAGATAGAGTTTTTTCCTTTTACTTATCTCGGGTTTTTACAAAGTGATAGGTCTGTCCCTTTTCATGCCTAGCTTCCTCTTCTAGAAAAAATTCATGCGAGACCTGCCTCCTAGAAAGGAAAATGCTTATCTTATGGTAGCGGATTCACTCACCTAAGTGTAGTTCTTTCTTTGATCCCCTCCTTTTACATGTTAGTCTTGAAGCTACCAAAATGGGTTATCCTTAGATTGATGAAGTTAGAAGATTTTTTCTTTAGAAAGGGTCAAATTAGTAAAAGGTTTTACTGTTTCGTTAATTAGAAATCAGTTCGCAAATCTGAAAGAAAGGAGGATTGGGAGCTACGAACCTTGACCATTTTAATAAAGCACTTCTGGTTAAATAGATTTGGAAAATGACATCCCTTGTCCTCTGGTTGTTGGAAAGAGTTAATCTTTTATGCTTATTACTCAAGGAAGAAATTCATAATTAAATCAAGGTCTCCCTCTCCCTCCCTTTGGCAAGGCATTATGCAAGATTTAAGCGGGTTTTGGAATTGCACCTTTTTCAAACTGGATGATAGCTCTCTCATTAGATTTTGGGAAGATTCATAGATTGATGATGTTCTTCCCTACCTTTTTCCATAACCTCTTCGAGGCTAGAACCCGGTCAAATATTGCTATCTCTGAATGTTGAAGGAGATCAAGTCAATCCTCATCGATCACCTTACACAGACCGCTTTCGTAGCCTAAAACTGTCAATGGACAGATCTTTAATCCCTGCTTACCCAGATCTATCCTTCAAACAAAAAAACCCCCCTATTTGGTAGCCTTCAAAGAGCGATACCTTTCGATCAATTTCTTTTACAAATTCTTTAGTTGTGTAGGAGTCTCTTAGCCTTTCTAAAAAACAATTTGAAAGGTAGTGGTACATGAAAAAATCAAAATCTTACATGACTTGCTTTAGAAATCGCATTGTTTGCTGAACAAGGGCATACCTATCAATGCTGGATGTCCGTTTTATGTATCTCCTAAATAGATTCAACATCTCTTATTGGTATATCATCATGCATCTATGAAATTTCATCCTGCGAAAGATGTATATCTTTCACAAGCCATAAGATTTCCATCATATGTGGGGCTCATGAAAATTAAAAGTCATTAGACCAGTCTGGAAACAGCTCATTATCTCGGTTTGCTGATTAATGTGGAGAGATCGCAACTCGAGAAAATTTTGTGGATCTTCCCTTGTGCTCTATCTCAACAAGTGCCATTATGTCTAAATTGCTCTTTTTTTCAAACTTAGGGTTCCCTTCTTACACATTTTTTATGATACCACACTCATCTTCTCTGTAAATATGTATTTTTAACCCTTGTTCATATTAACAAACTTAGAGGGTTCCCTCCTCTTCGCATTAAAAAAAAATACTTCTGCCTTCATGAGCCCGTTCGCAATCCAAAACCGAACAGTAAACCAAGAGCAGATTATGTGGCCCTTAGGGAATAGCGAGCAGGAGATGAAGCATTGCTTGACATGGCTTGGCAAGTCTTGGCAACTCAGGTGGAAGGCCGATTGTCGAGATAAGTAAATTGTAAATCAAAATGAGACTTCCTGGAGATATCCTCGAGCCTAAGATTTAGGTTTTTGATTCTAACCCCAATGCCATGAGCAGATGCAGTCCATTGAAAGCTTAGAGAGAAGTGGCAACATACCAAGGAATTGCAAAGAGAACTAGCACTGCACCACTTGGCCTTTATCCAGCAGAGGTTGAGGATGTCGTCAGCATCATACATGACATATTTGAGCTCCTTGAGCCAGTCATCAAGGGCCTCATCTTCAATCCTCCTCCTCAGGTCTTCACCAATCTTGCGTGGTGCTCTCTAGCTTCTTGATCTCACCAGGCACAGCCAAGAGCGCGTTCACCCTTTCCTTTACTGACTCAACTAGCAATGCAGCTAATCTTGAGATGAAGGCATCCAATATTATCGCCATCTTTCATTACATAAATTTGGAAATAGAAGCAGGCATCTCTCACAACTTTGATAGAACACTACCAGTCACTTAACCCACCCCCCCAGATACTAAAATGATATTAAGCAAACGTTGTTCAATAGGTTTTCGTGAATGGACTCCGGCATGGGCAACTTAGCTAGTTTTTAAGGATGTAATAGTTAGACGATCATTTTGATTTTGGTTTAGATTAGGAAATTCACTGCTACCAAACATAAGACCTGTTTGATTCTACCATGCGGCCTTTTGTAACTTTTGAAAAATTTAATGTCGCATACACAATTATTTATATAGAAATAATTAAAAAAAAGATTAGGCTTTGAGAGTTCTAAAAAATCTCATTAAGAAAATAAACTAGAGAGGCAAAAAAACAAAGGCTCCACACAATACAAAAACATTAACCAATAATCTTCTGTTCCTTGACTAGTCCTGACCTGTTTCTTGTTGCTAAATATTATGGTGTTCTTCCCATCTCCGCTTCTCAGCACACTGGAACTCCAAAGACTACTTGATACTGTCTGATAACCCACAAGTATAGAACATCCTCTCACAAAGGATCGAAGTTTTAAACGGTGACCAGAGTGTGCCTACACAAATGGTCAACTATTTCCTCAACTCGTCCAAGGAACCTTGCCAATTACTAGCCATTGAAAAGCTTTAACATTCTCTAGCGTGAGGAAGGAATGAGGGAACTTTTGAGGACCATTGGTGAGGGAGGTTTTGTCGGCTCTCTGGGTCCAAGGAACTCCTTCACCCATCTTAACCCATGCTAGTGTTAGTTGTTAACGAAGGTTGATTCAAAATTTTGATATTATAAGAATATTCCCATATTACATATTAAATTAAACATATGGATGATTTTAATGCAGAAAGGCTGTAACTTGGTTTAAAATTTTGCCGAATAGGAACTTTTGTACAAGATTAGGTCAATAAGTACAAGAATGTACCTCATGTTGCGGAGGTGATTGCTGACTTGTCACGGTCAAAACGAACATGCTAAGGCTCTGCATTCGAACTTTGTACAACCAGACTGCACCTAAAGAAGACAAGTAGAGAGAGCACAAATCTTTGATCATCAATCCTGAGTTTGTCCATTTTTCAAAACCTTCCTATTTTCCATGGTATCCATTCGATCGATTAATATCATCAACATTAACAAGCTTCTTCAATTAATAGATAGATGATAACACATTTTGAGTTGTAGAAGTGACACCCACTGTCAGAACATAAATGAGAAGAGAAACAATTACAAGTCATAGTATTTAAAATCTAGAAACATGATTCTCCATGACAGACCATCTCTTATTGAAAATGAAAGAAATATTTGTTTTAACTATTGAAGCATATCTGGCTGTGATCCACTTGCTTCATCTGATCTTGTTGGCCAGAAAGTGTTCAGCTAGCTGCCAGAAAACTGTAAGTTGCAAGTATGAAAGAATGTGACTTGAGTTCAATGTTTTGTTGGGTCATTTGGAAGAGAAAGAAACAGACATGAGAAATGCATAGGTTCGGGCAAGCAATTTACCTGCAGATGACTACAACATTATGAGAACTCTGATGCTAATTGAGAACTCTTTAAGGCTGGCAGTGATGGAGTCTGGAATTTGTAGTGAAGCTGAAGGGATTCCTGCTATAGGAGGCAGTACTTGATCCATCCCCTGAGCAAACATAAACATGCTGGAAGTGCTGGATTTTAGGCCACTCCAGACCATCATCCCTCAGACAAATATTCTTGAAAAGTTCCAAGCTGCACTGGATTTCCAGCTTCTCTAAAGCACTGTGCGTAGACCTTTTAATAAAAATTCCGGAAGGGAATTCATTTCGTAATCAATCAGCTTCATCTTTTGCAAGGCATGAACATTGTCCACCACCCTCAGCGCCGAGCAGTGGCAATCAAAAGGCTTTTCAGGGAAGGGAGGTCTGAAACTATCTCCAGGCACCGATTGTACACAACAGTCAACTTTTTGAGAGAAAGGAGGTTCTTGATTGCTTTTAGACTGCCTGCACCTTCAATATACAAATCTGTCAGGGCAGTTGCATGATATAGGAGACCATCAGGAAGAGACTTTAACTTGGAGCAATTCGAAAGTCGCAAATCTTTCAGACATGGCATGCCGTGTACTCCCTTCTCCCATTGCCATTCCTCCCAATTAAGCAAGTCTATTAACTCTAGGCTTTCAAGCTTTGGGAATGAATTGTTGGAAAAATGTATTCCTGTTATGCCTCCACCACTGCTATTGCTGCCATGGAATTCAGGTCCAATGTTTGTAACTGACGAGGCGCAACTGATATCTAGGTGATCCAAATTGGGAAGCAAGCCCAAAGGTGGAAGCTGGTCACAGAATGCACAATCATGCATTTTAAAATTTCTCAAGTTCTGTAGAGCTGGCATTGTCGAAGATGCCATTACTGTCATCCAAGTCGGGAACTTACGGCCGGCGTAACCGCGGATATGTAACATTTCTAGGCTAGGCGGGGGACGTAATTCCTCGAAAACCTCCTCGATTCTCCTTGTGCCATTTTCACTCTGAATCTGATCTGCGACCATCCAGATGAAGTTCTCTAAGCTTAGACTTCTTGACAAGTGCAGCTGCTCTTGCCTCGGTACTGCTGGCCCTCTCTATCCTCTGGACTCCTAGAACCCTGAGCTGCGAAAGAGGTCCCAGTGCTTTCAGGGTGCACCATCCCTCTGCATTGCTCCAATTCAGCCTGAACCCTTTTAGCGTATCAAGCTGTTGAAGTCTATCCATCCCTACTGGTATGCCGTTTATTGCTGTCCCACCAAGATTTAGAGACCTCAGCTTGTGTAGATACATGACACTGCTGGGAATAACGGACAACTGATTGACCAGCTGCAGTCCAAGAAGAGCAGATTTCTGAGGTTCCCTATGGATTCAGGGATCACTCTTATATTAGTTCCTGAGAGATTCAGAAATCTGAGATGTATGAGACTATCCAAAGAATCTGGCAGTGCTGTAATCTGAGACCCACAAAGATCTATCACCCGTAAACAAGAAAGACTGCCAAGAAGATCATCCAGTAGACACCTGATGTTCTCGGACACCAGCAGAGTCCTCACTGACTTCTGTTGTTTGAAGAGATCAGGAGCTGTTATCTCCTTGATTGAGATGCGTCGTAACTTCATTGGGCTGGTCCTCCTTCCAAATTCATGAACATCTGCAACTATGGAGCTCTCATCTCGTGTCAGAAATTGTGCAAGAGAGCGCAGCAGATCGTGCATTGTGTACTCGGTTTGAGTACACGCCCACGGTGCCGGCTGTAAAAGACTCCTCATTACCAATTCATTGTAGTAGCATTCTCCTGACTCCTCCGGTGACAATTCCCCTTCAGGTTTCACAAAACCTTCAGAAATCCAAAGTTGCACGATGCGCCCTCGTTCTATTGAAGAATCTTCAGGAAATAATGAGCAGTAAAGGAAGCACTGCTTCAGATGGGATGGTAATTCTTCGTAGCTCAAGTAAAGTGCTCCCCTTACTTCTTCGGGAAGTCCGGTCACGGACCATGCAGCACTCTGAAGGACTCCCTCCCATTCTCTCCTCGTTCTGCCCTTTGTGCACAGAACCCCTCCAACTGTTCCGATGGCTAGAGGGAGACCATCACATTTCTTGACAATTTCCATCCCGATATCCTTCAATCCTTGGATCTCGCTCTCACTGCCACCCAAAACCACCTTCTTGCAAAGCAACAACCAGCCATCTTCTGGAGATAATTTGTCGACATGATGGAAGTGCACTGCCTTCATCCGTTTTGCGACATCTTCATTTCTGGTTGTGACGAGGACTCTACTGCCCACACCACCACTCTGCAGTGCATTCCGCAGCAAGCCATCCCATACTTTTTCCATCCAAACATCGTCAAGAACAAGCAAGAATTTCTTCCCTCTCAACAATTCTTGAACCATTGGTTCAAGCAGGGCTCTACTATCAGCGCCACCATGATCTCCTCTAGCACCTGTAATGATCTGTCTTAATAGATGGACTATATCAGACTCTTGAGACACATCAAACTCTTGAGACACACACACCCACATCTTCTCTGGGAACTCGTCTTTAATTTTCTGGTCATTGAATATCTTCTGAGCCAGGGTTGTTTTTGTTAGACTTAATTTACTTAAATATAATTACCTCCAGCCATTATTATTTAATGGTGGTAAGGAATCTGATCTTCCTATGGACTGCACGGGAGATCTTCCTTCCTTAACGATATCGATTGATCTTCTTGATCTTTCCTCTTCCTCTCGATGGATCGGTCTTCTAATCAATGAGCTCTCGCATCCAGATGGTGTATGCCTTCATGATTGCTCTTGATCAGGGACTCATTTCCAATGCCTCCACTTTTAGGTTTCTCTCTATAGAACCTTAAGATCTCTCTCGAGAACGAACCTTGATCTCTCTCGAGAACCTTGTTCTGAAACTATAGGATCTCTCTTGAGAGAACCGTATTCAGAAACCTTAGGATCTCTCTTGAGAGAATAGTGTTCTGAACCCTTAGAGAACCCTTCGTCATGAAACCTTAGGATGGGTTCCTATTTTATACCCTTTTCCTTCAACGCTTGCCCCATCAAGCGAGCGCTTAGGAATTAAGGGAGGAAGCGGGCGCTCAGGAATTAAGGGAGGAAGCGAGCGCTTAGGAATTAAGAGAGGGGGCTGTTATCACTTTAATGGGGGATACGTTGATTTAATAAATTAGGACCATTAATTAGATATGTTACTACATTCTCCCACTTGGTCCGTATATTTTATCAACACTGAACAAGAAACTAAATACATGAATCATAGCGATAGGTCCTCTATAATTGAGTATTATCTTCTATGTATTACAATGCATTCAATTTCTTTATCACCATTCCAAATGTGACAACATAACATAATGAATAAACCATATGTTTATTCTGAGTCCAAAAGAAAAGTTTGTCATTTCTCAAAAGTCATATAACGTGTACACCTGAATGAGAAATAAACAAACGCTTGAAATAAGAGTTTCATTGTACAAATTGTTATCAATACAATTATATCATGGGACCAACTCCCATTCTTATCACATGATCCTTAAACTTCTTAATTGGCATGCCTTTAGTTAAAGGATCAGCTATCATCAATTCAGTGCTAACGTGTTCTATGACCACTTTATTCTCTTTAACACGTTCTCTTATGGCTAAATACTTAATGTCGATATGTTTACTTCGACTACCACTCTTATGGTTTTTAGCCAAAAATACAGCAGCTGAATTGTCACAGTACAATTTAATTGGCCTAGAAATGGAGTCAACAATTCTAAGCCCTGAGATGAAACTCTTCAACCATACACCTTGCGATGTAGCCTCAAACAAGCAACGAACATTAGCAGCTCTCCAGTGGTCTAAACCTGGATTACTCTGATATCTTCCCAACATTCCTATTGCAAATGCTATGTCAGGTCTTGTGCAAACCTGAGCATACATTAGGCTTCCAACAGCTGAAGCATATGGAATGTTGTGCATCTGTTCCCGTTCAAGTTCATTTTTAGGGCACTGGTTCAAAGCGAACTTGTCACCCTTCACTATAGGTGCAACACTTGGTGAACAATTTTTCATCCGAAATCTCTCCAAGACTTTATTGATATAAGTTTCTTGAGACAATCCCAAAATGCCTCGAGATCTTTCTCTATGGATCTTAATGCCAATGACATAAGATGCCTCACTCATATCTTTCATATCAAAATTTTTAGAGAGAAATTGTTTCACCTCATGTAGCAACCCTTTATCATTGGTTGCAAGTAGAATGTCATCCACATATAGGACCAAGAAACAAATTTTGCTCCCACTAACCTTCTGGTATATACATTGATCCATGATGTTCTCTTCAAAACCAAAGGAAGAGATCACATCATGAAATTTTAAATACCACTGACGTGAGGCTTGTTTCAATCCATATATGGATTTCTTAAGTTTGCAAACCAAATGCTCACCATCACTAGAGGAAAATCCTTCAGGTTGTTTCATTTAAACCTCTTCCTCTAGATCTCCATTAAGGAATGCGGTCTTCACATCCATTTGATGTAACTCAAAATCAAAATGAGCTACCAATGCCATAATTATTCGGAGAGAGTCTTTCTTGGATACAGGAGAAAATGTCTCAGTGTAGTCGACTCCTTCCCTCTGAGTGAATCCTTTGGCAACGAGTCTTGCTTTATATCTCTCAATGTTGCCTTGTGAGTCTTTCTTTATTTTGAAGATCCATCTACATCCAATGGCTTTTACACCATCAGGCAACTCAACAAGATCCCAGACTCGATTAGATGCCATAGATTCCATCTCTTCTTTCATGGCATTGAACCACAAGTTTGATTCCTTAGAACTCATGGCTTGTGAAAACGTTTCAGGATCATTTTCGGCTCCAATGTTATAGTCAGATTCATGTAGATACACAACATAATCACTAGGAATTGCTGATTTCTTTATTCTAGTTGTTCTTCTTAATGTTGTGTCAATGACCTCTTGAGGAGTATCTTGCACAACTGATTGTTGATGAACAACACGATCTTCTAGATTACCATCAGCTTGTGAAATCTCAATGACTGGTTGTTGGGCACTTAATTGAGTTTGAGGAGTGCTATAAATAACAACCAATCCCTCACTTGAAGTGGAAGCTGGAATAACTGAATGATCTTTCTCAGAAGAAGCCAAATACTGAGATTGATCACTCCCACTGATCAAGTCATACTCAAGAAATTTTGCATTTCTTGATTCCACAATCCTAGTGCTGTGAGATGGACAATAAAATCTATAACCCTTGGACTTCTCAGCATATCCAATAAAGTATCCACTGATAGTCCTTGGGTCTAGTTTCTTTTCTTGTGGATTATAGACTCTTAATTCAGATGGGCATCCCCAAACACGTATATGTTGCAGACTCGGTTTCCAACCTTTAAATAACTCAAATGGCGTTTTGGAAACAGCCTTGGTTGGAACCCGATTCAATATATACGTAGCAGTTTTAAGAGCTTCAGTCCACAAGGATTTAGGTAACTTAGAGCTGACAATCATGCTCCTTACCATGTCCAATAATGTTCGGTTTCTCCTTTCAGCTACACCGTTTTGGTCAGGAGACCCTGGCATGGTGTATTGTGCAACAATTCCATTTTCTTCAAGAAACCGAGCAAACGGACCAGGTGCTTGTCCATTCTCAGTGTATCTACCATAATATTCTCCACCTCTATCTGACCTCACGATTTTAATTTGCTTGCCGCATTGTTTCTCTACTTCTGCCTTAAATACCTTAAAGGCATCTAATGCTTCGTTCTTATTATGAAGTAGGTAGAGATACATATATCGTGAATAGTCATCAATAAATGAGATGAAGTATCTCTGACCATACGAATCCATATCTGGGCTACAGATATCCGTATGTATGATCTCCAGTATTTCCGAACTTCTCTTGGCATTTTTCTTGGACTTGTTGGTTTGCTTTCCCTTTATGCAATCCACACAAGTGTCAAAATCAGTAAAATCAAGAGTATCAAGTACTCCATCTTTTACTAATCTTTTAATTCTGTCAATGGAGATATGACCTAATCTCCGATGCCATAAAATAGAGGAATTCTCATTTATAACACATCTTTTCATACCAGTTTGGGCGTGCATCACATTATAGGTGGTATTATTTTTCAGATTGATTTGGAAAAGATTGTCTGACAGTGTACCATTCCCAATAAGCTTAGATTTATAAAATAAATCAACAGAGCTTTTATTAAAATTAAAGGAATATCCTGCTGGTACAAGCCTTGACACTGAAATCAAATTTCTAGAGAAACTTGGAATATAAAATGTCTTTTCCAAATCCAAAACAAAACCAGAATGTAAAATAAGTCTCACTTCCCAATGGTTTCCTTTGATTTAGAAAACCCTGCAAGGTATTTGAAACATGGATTGTAGAACCAGAATCAATCCACCATGTGTTATGACATATAACCAAATTGGATTCATGACATACGAATGAGGTTAGAGTACCTTTCTTGTCAAGCCAAGCTTTGAATTTGAGACAATCTTTCTTTATATGTCCTTTCCTTTTGCAAAAGAAGCACTTGGACTCCTTCTTGTCTTCTGTATGGATGGATACTTTACCCTTTCCTTTGCGTTTGGCTTTGGGAGCTTTAGTCTTTCTCTGAGTGACTAAATGTGCACTTTCTCCCATTTCTAAAATCAGCCTCCCTTCCTCTTGAACACACATGGTCAGAAGTTCATTAATTGACCATTTGTCCTTATGTGTATTGTAAGATATTTTGAAGGGACTATATTGCTGTGGGAGTGAACTCAAAATAAAGTGCACCAAGAAAGATTCCGACATCTCAACCTCTAGGGATTTCAACTGAGCCGCAATGTCCCTCATCTTCATGATGTGCTCACGCACACCTCCAACCGTAATGAGCTTCATTGATGATAACTTTGTCATTAGGGTACTAGCCATTGCCTTATCTGAAGACTCAAATTGTGCATCAATAGCCTTCAGAAGTTCCTTGACATTTTTGCACTCAGGAATTGAACCACGTATACTAGCAGAAATTTTAGTACGTATGAACATCATACTGAGGCGATTGGACCGTTCTCATCGTTCATACGCAGCAATCTCAGCCTGAGTGCTAGTAGATGTAACTAAATGTGGTTCATCCTTCCTGATAGCATAGTCAATATCCATACACCCTAATTGAAGAAGAATTCTCTCCTTCCATAATTTATAATTATCACCACTTAAATCGGGAATGTCACATTTCATATCAGAAATATTAACAGGCATAATAGCTGCATAAAAAATAAATCATGTTCATGTAATTGAATTTGAGGCATATAACTGATGTCATATTTTACCAATGTAAACATGCAATAACATGAATCAATAACATACAATAACTACCTGTGGGCTAAGTTATTATACTCAAATAGACTCATTAGCTTAATGATGTGACTAACAAATTATATTCCTTTCTTAATTCCTGTGGGTAATTAAGAAAATAATTTGTTATCGCATCCTAATTAATTATATTAGTGCAACAAAAATTCCTGTGGGATAAGATTCATTACATTAATATAATTAGTCACAATTAATGTCATCTAACCTTATGTGATCTTTGCAACTCAATATATAATTTTGATTAATCAAAGATGCTGTGGCTACTCCTCAATTAATCAACATCATATTGATCACATGACATTAAATGCATATAGATTAACTAATTTAGCATGATTATTAGGTAGTGATCTTAATCAATGTAACATTTCCAAATCAAGATCCGAGTTAGTCAAATTGGCCAGGCCAGTGAAAGAGAAGTGGGGGTCCCCCCGTGCTTTCCTTAGGTCAGTCAACGGAACCAATTAAGTAACCACAATCTCTTTACCTTTCTAGACACCAAATGACCAATCAGACCTTGAAAGGATTTGCACTGTGATTTTTACACTACCACCAAATTCATGCATAGAATAAATCTAGTATGCAGAACAGAACATTTCAATATCTATTTAATGAATTTTAAAATTATCATCTTAAGAAAAAAATTTTGTTAATTAAAACACGTCCGGCCGTAGCTCATTATTCCCTTGGGCCAGTCTATGCAAACCACCGTAGGCATAGAGACTCAGGAGGCGTATTTTAATACAAAAATTTAAACTCAAGAAACAAATGATAAAAATAAATCATGTTACATGATTTAATAAAACATTAAACAGATAATAAATGCATTTAAAATCGAACCAATCCATATTTTAAATCGTGAGAGAACGGAAAGACCATAAGCGAGAAAAACGAAAACCGAAAGTTTTCTCTCCTCTTTTTAATATTTCACCGATGTGGTTATTGAAGCCACGTTTCCGCTGCATTTCTCTCCTTTAGTTTTTCATTTCTCTCCTTTAGTTTTTCTTTTCTTTAAAGCTACGTTTCTTTTCTTTTTCTTTTTTAATGCTATCTCTTTAATACCATAAAAAGAAATCTGGGAAACATTTAATGCTAGAAAGAAATCTTTAATAGACCACGTTTTGTTTCCGCAAAATCGGAATCTGAATTATTTTTAATGGTTTCTGTCAATTCCGTGATCAGAACTGATCGAAACCAACCTTTGATCCCTAAAACGGAAAACACGCGGCATTAACGGCTTGAAAAGAGAAACTTAATAGAAATCATCGCAATAAGGCAGAGGTTTTAACCTTGCTCTGATACCAAATGTTAGACTTAATTTACTTAAATATAATTACCTCCAGCCATTATTATTTAATGGTGGTAAGGAATCTGATCTTCCTATGGACTGCACGGGAGATCTTCCTTCCTTAACGATATCGATTGATCTTCTTGATCTTTCCTCTTCCTCTCGATGGATCGGTCTTCTAATCAATGAGCTCTCGCATCCAGATGGTGTATGCCTTCATGATTGCTCTTGATCAGGGACTCATTTCCAATGCCTCCACTTTTAGGTTTCTCTCTATAGAACCTTAAGATCTCTCTCGAGAACGAACCTTGATCTCTCTCGAGAACCTTGTTCTGAAACTATAGGATCTCTCTTGAGAGAACCGTATTCAGAAACCTTAGGATCTCTCTTGAGAGAATAGTGTTCTGAACCCTTAGAGAACCCTTCGTCATGAAACCTTAGGATGGGTTCCTAACCCTTTTCCTTCAACGCTTGCCCCATCAAGCGAGCGCTTAGGAATTAAGGGAGGAAGCGGGCGCTCAGGAATTAAGGAGGAAGCGAGCGCTTAGGAATTAAGAGAGGGGGCTGTTATCACTTTAATGGGGGATACGTTGATTTAATAAATTAGGACCATTAATTAGATATGTTACTACAGTTTTGCCAATCCCTCCAAGACCGACGATTGCAAGCACAAGAACATCCCCCCGCCTATCTTCGTTCATGAGCAACTCGACTAAGCTCCTGGTGTCTTCTTCAATTTTAGTCCCCACAATATCAGATTCGACTACAGGAGATGTCTTTGGACGAGAGAGAGGAGTCCCTCGGTGCTTGTCAGGTGAAATGAGTTGCAAGTCAAACTCGGATTTCCTCTTGTTGATATTCTCCAGGCGAAGATTGAGGTTCTTAATTTGAGTTCCAACCTCATGAACAAATGCAGTCTTTCGGAAACAAGAGAGCAGAGGAAAGTGGCAGCATACCGATGAAGTGGAATCAGAATTTGCATGACTCTTCTCAGCCTCGATCGAGCAGAGGTCGAGAATGTCGTCGGCATCATACATGACATCCTTGAGCTCCTTGAGCCAGTCATCTATGGCCTCGTCTTCGATCCTCTTCCTCTCTGCATCACGCAGGACTTTACCGATCTTGCGAAGTGTGTGCTTGAGCTTATGGATCTCGCCTGGCACACCCAACAGCATTTCCACTTCTTCCTTCCCCAGATCGATGAGCATGTCAGTGAGCCTTGAGACGAAGGCATCCAATACCACGGCCATATTTCCTTTGCCCGCAAGAGAGGGAAGAGAAGCAGGTTTAACTCAGAACTCTGGATAAGACTGCTATGGTTCTAACCACAACCTATCATGTGCACTACTGATGAAGACATCATAACCACTCTGCGTTGTGTTTACGCATTGTGCCACGAAAGTTGATACTGATGGAAGTTTGACATCATAACCACTCTGCGTTATGTTCACGCATTGTGCCATGAAAGTAGCGCTGATGGAAGTACATGGTAATGAAATACAAATATTTTAGTTTGGGTTACAGGCGGGTCCGGTTGGATCAATTTTGGCGCAACCAAGCCTGTCAAGCCTCACTGAATAAAGTGAAATAACTAAATGTAATCCTATGCTACTTGCATCTTGGACTAAGTTAAAACTAAAATTTATTATTATCGATCTATCAAAATTTTCAGGTTATATCTGGTTAAAAATTGACCCAAGCATCAGTTACAAGATAAATTTGTATAGATTGGGTTGTTCAATAGCATTCCAATTGCACAATAGAAAAAAAAAAGGATAAACAAATTATAACAATGTATAGGCACTATGGGTAACAAAAATATGTAAGTTATCATTAACAGCTAATTTGATGAGTCAATACATAAAAGTTAGTATCATATCATGAATAAATAGTAGGAATAATTATATTAGTACATAAATTTATTTGAGATTTTCAATTGAATTCTTATATTTTTTCCAATTGAATTATTAATTCATAAAAAATTTTCAATCAACTAAATTTTTAATGCCCATCAATAATTATTTAATGAACAATATGATGATCATTAATAATAACTTGAGTATAATTTTTGTTTCGATTAAGTACATCAACTTGTAAAAAGTTTCAGTTGAGTATACTAACTCATAAAAGCTTTTAATTAAGTATATCTATTTAAGTTTAATTAGCATTTCTTGTAAATGTATAACAAATCAATCATTCATAAATTTTCATATATAAAATTCTATACATAATAACCTAAAGGAGAAATATTGTTATCTATTTATGCACACAAAAAAAAAACATACGCATGAATATTAAGTAATGAAATAATGATTTTTTAGTTGTTCAATTAATAATGATTAAATTAATAAGAAAATTACACTTCAAATATATGCCTATTTTTATATTGCATACTTTTTGATGTATTACCAATGCATCTTTCAACCAAAAAATTTTGCCTTCTCTTAGTAAAAAGCAAATTTGTAACTTCCTAAAGGCCGTCTAACTTTACTATATAAAGCTAACAAGGGTATTAATGGATAGCGCTTATAATTTTCTTGCAACATTCATCAGTACTTGATTAAAAAATTTTTTATTCATTGTATATTCAATTGAAAAACTTTATAAGCTAGTATACTCAATTGAAAAAAATTAATATACTCAAGTCAACATTGACGACCACAATCGTCTTGCAGTTTGTTAAGCTATTATTAATGGTTGTTAAAAATATACTCAATTACAAAAATAATATAATGACTAAAGTAAAAATTTTGAATAAGTTTATGTACTTCTTTTGATGTAATTATTCCTAAAAAATAAAATTAATACATCATAAAAAGTAAAACCAATTATAGCTTTAAGTCTAATAGTAATTGTCAGAACCAATTTGGTCTTAGCACTTACGAGATTGTCTGATATGTTAAACATAACAAGCTGGATGAATGCCAATGCTTAAACCCCATCACCAAGATGAAATAATCTAAGCAGCAGCACAACAGCATGGAGGTAACACTTGGCCTGTATACGTTTCAAACTTCTCAAAGACAACTTTAATATGATTTCAAAAAAGCTCAATTACCTCAATTTTATTTACAATTAAAATATACAAATCAATAACATTCAATATAAAATTCTAAACGTAAAGTGGCTTATATATGTTGAAAATACATATGTCTACAGAGCTTTCAGCATAGTTTAATACCATATCATAGAGGGTGGGAAAAGTCTTTGTACACCGCCCCCGGTGCAGCAAGTCCTACGTGGGCTGCACCGCCTCTCCTGATTGGTCCACGTGGATCCTACGTGGATGACGTGCCGGATGGTATGGCTCTGCTACGATGTTACGTTCGGATCGTGACGGCCATGAAAAGCGCTTCGCCTTTTTTTTAAAATTAGCGTGCAAACGAAAATGCCCTTTCCTCCAGCCTTCTTCTACCACCATTTTTTCTTGGATTTCATCTGTGCAAGAAAAACTCTTTCTTCCCCCTCGCTCTGCTTTGATGCTAAGGAATCAGTCAAAGGTTTGAGCACGATCCTACGCCCTCGCTCTGAGAGTCCGGATCGAAAGAAAATATTTCAGCTTCGAGGCTGGAATACATGGCTACTTGAGTCTTTGTACAAAAACTTCTGGAGAAAATGTCGTCCGCAGCACGAAGTAAAAAGTCCTTCTTCCCACTTCTTTGTAAAGCTCCTTTATTACACCAACTGTTTTTTCTCGTTAGAGGTAGTTAATGCATGACCAAACCGTTTAATGCGCGGGTAACTTCCTTAGAACAAAACAGTTATGACATTCTGGGAGTCATAACTGTTTAGAGTTTACTGTTTTGTAGCACGAATGTCATACTCTTTTAACTAGGATGTTATACCTCATGAACTGGGGTATCGTCAGAGTGTTTCGGCCTATATTCCCCATTATTTTCTGTCCATATAGCTCTAGTCTCGTCATAAAAGCTACGACACCCCAGATTTACTGTTAAGACACCGTAGTTACAAGCCTACGACACCCGTGCTCCAAACGAATGCTGGAGAAAAGCCTCACGACATCGCAGGAGAAAATCGAGAGTATTGCGACACCCAAGTTAAAGAAATAAGACACCTCTGTTAAACAAATACGACCCCTGTTATGCTCGGCCGAAAATCCTTAGTTCAAACATCACGCCTAGCGACAACATTACGTGCTCCAAATTCGAATGCACGAGCCTCACGGTTACGAAGTTGATTAATGAACCCCTGCTATGCTCGGCCGAAAATCCTTCACGACACTGCAGTTCAAACATCACGACACCCTAGCGACAACATTACGACACCCATGCTTATAACCTTACGACACCCAAAGAGGAATTCGGCCAAAAATCATTCGTGACACCGCAGTTGAAACGTTATGACACCCTAGCGGCAACGCAACGACACCCATGCTTATAACCTTCGCGATCTTTTATGTTGCTTTCCGGGGTGTCGTAGCTTGTTCTATGGGGTGTCTTTAACTGCTAAAGGGTATGTCGTGCTTATAACTGACGCTGGAGAGCAGGCCCGCGACACCCAAGTTATGTTCACCAAAAAAAGATCTACGACGCCGTAGTTGAAACATTAAGACACCCAAGCGTCAACGCTACGACACCCCGTATGGAGAACAATTCCCGCGACACCCCGCTTTAACAGTCACGTCATGGGTGTCGTCGCCTTAAAGCTAGGGTGTCGTCAGATGCGAGCTGGGGTGTCATTAACAGCCTGAGTCGGGGATGTCGTCGGTCCCCCCTAACAGTCCCCGCATTGGAGCCATCGCCTTAAAGCTAGGGTGTCGTCAAATGAGAACTGGGGTGTCGTTAACAGCCTGAGTCGGGGATGTCGTCGTTCGCGACACCCCAGTTGAAACCTTACGACACCCTAGCACCAATTCTACGACACCCGTACTTATAACTGACCACGGAGAGAAGGCCCGCGACACCCAAGTTACAAACCTAAGACACCCGTTCACGCTTAGGAGAAAACTTTAGCACATCCCAGGATGAAATCGGTCGAAAAACAGTTACGACATCCAAGCTCCCTTATCCTTCGGTCTGGCAGCAAACATAAAAGTTACTAAAATTTCTTTTTATTCATCACACAAATAAAGACAAGAAGAAAAGAAAAGAAAAAAGTATGGGAGCCCTCACTAGGGCTTGTCATTTTCTCCGGGGCTGCCGAGCTCCCCCACGCTGCGGGGCTAACTCGGCGATCTGGCGCTGGAGGGACGCTACTTGCCCCTCCAGCTGGCTGTTGGCCCAACGCAGGACCTCGATCTCTCTCATTGAAACAACCAGGTATTGCTCGGCCGCCCTGTGGAGTCGCTCGCTGTTTGCGAGCGACGACGCAAAGACCTCCGCATCGACGGTTACCATTGTGCAGCGGCTCCCATGGGGGCCAGTCGATCGCCCCTCGCCTCTAGAAGCCATCTCAGTATCCAAAAATTTTGGAGATCAACTGAAAAGGTGATTAACGATGGCATTCCTCCATTCCATATTTAAGCTACTCCTGGCGGGTGTTTCGATTGCCCAAGCTATCGTGGAAACTCGCCACGTGCCACCATCTCAGTGGGTGCTCAAAGGAAACGAAGGGTTGCGCCCCCCTCGCTGAGTTTCGGGGGATGGAAAACAGAGGAAACCATTACTGAAGAGAGTGTCGGGAAGCCAAATACCCGGTTACCGTAGTAAGCTTGACGACGTCCCAAGAGGAAACCTCACGACACCCCAGGAGGAATTCAGCCGAAAATCCTTCGCGACACCCCAGTTGAAACCTAACGACACCCTAGCACCAATGCTACGACACCCGTGCTTATAACTGACCACGGAAAGAATCCCCGTGACACCCCAGGAGGATTGGATTTCGGCCGAAAATCCTTCGCGACACTCCAGTTGAAACCTCACGACACCCTAGCACCAATGCTACGAGACCCGTGCTTATAGCTTTAAGGCGACGACACACCCCGCCTTAACAGTCAACGCACGGGTGTCGTCGCTTTAAAGCTAGGGTGTCGTCAGATGAGAACTAAGGTGTCGGTAACAACCTGAGTTGGGGATGGTGTCATTAGGCCCTTCCTCAATGTGTTATAAATTGGTGTCGTAATTTTAAAGCTTCGGTGTCGTTTTTTGTAAATTGAGGTGTCATGACTTCTGAATTCAGATCATAGGTGTTGTATTGTTTTAACCTTCGTGTCCTAATCCTTTGTCAGGATATATTAACAACTAAATCTATGGATATCATTGTTCATGACTGTGTGCCTATATTTCCACAGACGATGCTGAAATTATAGATCGGAAAGAAATCGATAACACTCCCGGCCGTGCACCTTCACCCGTCACTCCAAATGCAGTGGATGATACTATAGTTCCTCAAACTGGAATGGAATTCAATTCAGCAGATGATGTATATACGTTCTACAATGGATACGCAAAACGAGTTGGTTTTGGAATCACAACAGTGTGTAGCAGGGCCAACAACAAAAAAAACTTTGCTTCAAGCACCTGGCGTATTGGAGGCAAGGAAAATCTAGAAAAACAGAGAAGAGTATGAATCATAGGGATACTGGGAAAGTTGATTGTATGNAGGAAAAGGTTAAAGGCGCCGGTTTGTGCTCCCATAAAAGGTACCGTTACTACTACTATAAAAAAAAAATAAAATAATAATAATAATAATAATAATAATAATAATAATAAGAGCGGCATCAACTACAAGAAAAATAAAATATTGCGACGCCCAAATGCGTCGTAATTGCGTCGCTAAATATGCTATTGCGACGCAATAACGGCGTCGCTCAGATGTCCGTCGCAATATCCATTTGTCGCAATTGCATCGCAACATTGCGTCGCAATATTGCGACGCATCCAAATGCATCGCTAAATTAAAATTAATTTTAATATTTAAAATTATTATTAAATATTGCGACGCACTAATTGCGTCGCAATATTGTGACGCATCGCAATATTTAATAATAATATTTTTGATATAATAGCGACGCAATTTGAGTCGCTAATGCGTCGCAAATAAAATTTTTTTTAAAATATTGCGACGCAAGGTCATTGTCGCAATATTTATTAAAATATTTTAGATATAATAGCGATGCAATTTGAGTCGCTAATGCGTCGCTATTAATTTTTTTTAAATTATTGCGATGCCAGGTCATTGCGTCGTAATATTTAATAATAATATTTTAAAAATATTAGCGATGCAATTTCAGTCGCTAATGCGTCGCAAATTAAATTTTTTAAAAAATATAAAATATTAAAAATTAAAACGGTTAATACAATTTCGTTAAATTTAAATATTGATAGAAACATTTTCACTCAATCCAAACAATAATCAATTTCAAAAATAATTATATATTAAAATTTTGAAGTTTTCATGTACAACAAAAAAAAAAAAAAATACATCAAGAATCTGAGCGATCACGTGGAGGCTGTGGAGGCTGAAGACTCTGCGACAAGCGGCTAACCATATCCCGCAAATAATGCATCTCATCTCGCATGTCTGCAATCTCCTGATCCCGGCCTCGCATACGATCCTCGAAATCCTGCTCGACCTCCTGCCGAACCTCCTCTGCAATAGATCTGCGAAGGTCGTCTAAACGCTCGGGAGGAAGATCACCAGAAACTCGCGAGCTGGAGGCCTGATGGGGAAAATATGTAGAAGCTCTAGTGCCCAGACCATAGACCCTGCGGTCTCGTGGCTGGGCACCAACAGCCTCCAAAAACACACGCCGACTCTCCTCTGCTGAGAGTTCGACGGGCGTCTCCCCATCAGTAGAGTCGACCTGCGATGCCTGGGAGCGAAGCTCCTCGACTCGTGTCTTGAAATTATGAAATCAACAATAAATGAGTTAATAAATTTCTCGAAATAAAATTTTAGAAATTAAACAGATACTACATAAATCTAATTTCTTACCGCAACCTCCCGTGATCGCGTGTCGACCCAGGAACCGTCCCTCCTGGTGTGTGTCGCCCTGAATAGACGAAACTCACCAGGATCTCCGCCCTCCTGCTCAGACTATAACAATAAAAAAAATGATATTAATACAATATTTGTAAATAACTAAAATAGTAATTAAAATATTTATGTTTTCTTACCATACGCCGTCTGTGCTCCTGAATCGAAATGGAGCCCGAAGTATGGCGGGAGAGACCCGTGCCAGGACCGCCCTTCTCAGATCGGCGGTTCGTGCTGGCTGATGCGGACCTCCTGCGCCAGCCATCGGACTGCCAGGCCTGCCACTCGTGCCAAATACCCTCTGGCACGTGCGCAGGACGCTGACCCGATGACCTCCAACGATGAAGCATGTCGGAGTATCGGCGTCCCGTCAGAGCCTCCCATGCTGCCCTAATGGCATCATGGCTGGCAGGATCCCACGTAAACTTTTTCTGCATTAAAATAAACAGTTAGTTTCTGAATTTATTAAGATTAAGAAATTTTATATCAGTGATAAATTGTATTTAATAAGTTTACCTGAAACTCAGAAAAATAAAACTCCCTCGTGGCTGGAGATACGTGGCGCCAATCGTAGCCACTGGGATCTGCACGCCTCTGAAATACGGCGCTGATGTGGCTGGATACATGATGCTGCTCAATAAATCTGTTAAAAAAATGCATGTTTATAAGTAATTGACTTAAAAACATAAACATATTTTTAATTAGTATATACTTACATCCCCTGAGCATCAAGTCGAAGTACAGTGCGGCCGATGGTGGAAGAACTCTCGGAGGTATGTGCCGATCGGCTGGATGGTAATACTGCTGGAGAGATCGAAGGCTGTGCGACTGCTGGAGATCCAAACTCTCCATCTCCGACGCTCATGTGATCTGATGCAGCAGGGCTACGTCCCTGCTCACTCCGTCTGTCGTCGGTAGATCTACCTCTGCCCTCATACTGAAAATACTAAAGATTCACACAATTAAATTACGATTAATGATTGACTATGTAAAAATTTAACACTTATAAAAAAAAGTTAAATTTTAAAAAACCTCTATGTTTAATCGGTGTCATTTGTTTCGTGAAATGTTGGTTCAACATCCGATGCCGTATCGGATTGCGATTCAGTTTCATTATCATCGGAAGGAAACCGAACATTTGCATCCGCAATTTCTTGGACATCACCATTTGGATCTCTAAGTGATGTTTCAGGAGCCCTTGTGTCGTCCTCAATTGCATGCATTTCCATCTCATCCTCTTGAAATGCAGGGCACTCGGCTGATTGACTTGATGAACTCTCCTCTAATACGATTGTTGAACGTGGGACGATTTTAGAAACGGCCCACCAATCTCGCTTGTCGTTGCGCAAACTTGGATATCCGCAGTAAAAGACTTGCTGAGCTTGGGATGCAAGGATGAATGGGTCATATTTCTGCAATCTTCGTCGATGGTTCACTTCAACCAAATTGTAGTCGTTATGAACCCTTTTGCCCACAGGAACTATCGGATCGAACCAATCACAACGAAACAATACGGTTCGTTTCATAGGCCAACCGGGATATTCAACTTCAACCACCTCTACTAACTTTCCATAATAATCCTGCATATTTGCTCCAACACTTTCTCCTTTAACACACACGCCCCAGTTCTGCGTGCCTCTTGAAGCTGCTAATCGTTCAATCTGAAATTTGTACCCATTTACAAAATAGCCAGTAGAGGTTGTACGGTCTTCAATGGCCATTGCGATAGACATTTAATGAAAATATTGTCGGTTGTGGACCATGGACCGTTTACCTATAAATTAATAAGCTATTCACATCCAATTCAAAAATAAAAGCCATTATTGAAATTGATTGAGTGATACTACTCACAAATTCATAAAACCAGTAAGCAAACTCCGTTTCTAATTTCTGCCCAATTGCAACTTGACTGATGTCGGGATTCATCTGTCGTTGTCTATCACAAAACATCCTTATGGGATGAAAAGGATGAAAACTATGTTAGCAATTAAATATTATGGTATATTGTAATTTAAATTAAAATTTCCAATTAAGCATTGAAGTATACACTTACTCAATATATGGATCGACTTCTCTACAGTTCATTAGGATGTAATAATGTGCTGCATTATACTCCATATCGCTAAGATTTCTTGACTTCTGCCCACCAAATGAACGGCCGATACCTTTAAAAATTGATATTCTACCGTCATTAGGTTCTCCTTCGTCCACACATACGTCATCGTTACGACCAGATTTCGGCTCCTCGTGTGGACGTGACCCTCAAAGTAATGCGAGGCAAAAGCTGAAACTTCTTCGACCAAGTGTGCATTGCATATAGAACCTTCAACCCTTGCCTTATTACGCACATTATTTTTTAACTTCTTAAGATACCTATATGTAAAGTTGAAACAAAAAATTAACAATTTTCTTGCAATGAAATAATATTTGAAATGTCAACATATCTTAATGATGTATATATTTACCTCTCGAAAGGATACATCCAGCGATACTGCACGGGACCAGCTATGCTCGCTTCGTATGGCAAGTGAACCGGTAAATGCTCCATTGAGTCAAAAAAACTGGGAGGAAATATTCGCTCAAGCTTGCATAAAATAATTGGAATTTCCTCCTCAAGCCTTGCCATGGATGCAGAAGTAATGACTGCGGCAGATAACTCCTTGAAGAACAAGCTGAGCTCCGTAATTGCCTTCCAGACATGTTGCGGAAGCAACTCACGAAAAGCTATAGGTAATAACCGTTGCATGAAAACATGGCAGTCGTGACTCTTCATGCCGAACAACTTGAGCTTATGCATGTCCACACACCTACCGATATTTGAGGCATAACCATCTGGAAATTTTAACCCTCTAAGCCAGTTACATAAAACTTCTCATGAATTTCTGTCAAGAGTGTAACAGGCTTTAGGATAGGTCCCATCGGCACTCCTTCTCAAATCACCTCTTCTGCAGTACTGATTAAGTTCTTCTCTTGACTTTGCAGTATCTTTTGTTTTTCCTGGGATGTTTAGCACCGTGTTAAATATGTTATCAAAGAAATTTTTCTCAATATGCATAACATCCAAGTTGTGCCGGATGAGATTTGTGCTCCAATAAGGCAAATCCCAAAATATACTTCGCTTCTTCCAGTTATGTTCTTTACATATACGGCCATTTATTCTATCTGCATCCAGTTCCCATGCATACATCAACCCCAAATTCTCTATAGTATCAAATATATCCGTGCCGGACCTAACTGGTTCGGCGAATTTTGTGACTGCTTTATTCTTTCGGAAGGCGATCAAGTTATGCCTGTAAGGATGATTTGGGGGCAAGAACTTCCTATGGTTATCAAACCATGACTACTTACCACTCTTCTGCAATGTAAATGCATCCGAATCATACATGCAATGAGGGCATGCCAGACGTCCAGCAGTGCTCCAACCAGACAACATTGCATATGCCGGGAAATCACTTATTGTTCTACGACTCCTGTTTCCCACAACATTTTCAATTCGGCCACCAACGGTTGCAGAAAGACATCAATCTTTTCCTTTGGATTTGATGGTCCTGGAACCAAAACGGTTAAAAACATTGCAGTATCTTTCATGCACTTCTATGGAGGAAGGTTATATACAGTCAGTATGACAGGCCAACATGAATACTGTTGCCCCGCTTGACTAAATGGTTGGAAGCCATCGGTACAAAGACCTAATCTCACATTCCTTATATCTTCAGCAAAATCAGGATGATTTTCATTGAAATGCTTCCAAGCCTTTGAATCTGATGGATGCTGCATTTCATCCTCTTTAGATTCATGTTCGGCATGCCATCTCATATCAGTAGCTGTTGCCTCAGATCTGTATAATCTCTGTAGGCGTGGGGTAAGAGGAAAGTAATGCATCCTCTTGTAAGGCACACTTTTCGTCCTACTTGTACTGGCTCCTCCTTCGCTGTTTTGTACCTCGATTTCCCACAAATCTTACACCATCTCAGCTCTGAGTCTTCACCCCAAAATATCATACAATTGTTCAAGCAACAATCGATCTTATTTACTGGGAGCCCAAGCCCACACAACAACTTCTTTGTTGCGTAAAAACTGTCTGCTGCAACATTGTCATTTGGCAAAATTTCTTTGATTAACCCAGCTACAGAATTGAACGCCTTTTCTAATAATCGATGTTCTGCCTTAATATTCAACATTCGAGCAGCTGTAGACAACTGGGAATGACCCTCACAACCAGGATATAATTCTTGATTTGCAGCACGCAACATATCGTAAAATTGTTGTGCATCTGGATTTGGTTCTTCCATAAATGTATTCTGATTGAATTCATTATCCGATGCATTCATCACCATTTGTTCATATGTGTTTAAATTCACAAATGGTTCATCTACGGAATTGACTCTTGTTGGCCTATAACAGCTGCTGGAATATCCTCTGGTTCACCATGATAGTACCAAACATAGTAATCAGGAACAAACCCCTTCTTACACAAATGCACCTTAACAGTTTCAACATCTCTGTAGGCTTTATTCTGACACCTGTGGAAGTTGCATGGGCACCTAATCCTAGGGCCATCCATCCAGTCAGGTTGGCTACATGCAAATGCGATAAATTCTTTCAATCCATTCAAAAAATCTGGATTAAGCAAGCCATCTTTTATCCTTGCAATTAAAAATAATTGCGATGCATACATTGCTTCGCAATATTTGTTTATTTTTTTCTTCGAAAATGCATCGCTACGACATCGCAATAATTTTTTAATATTTATAAATGATAAAAATTATAATTTATGATAATAATTGCGACGCACAAATTGCATCGCAATATTTTTTTTTCTTTTCGTTACATCTATTTATAGAAAAAACATTGCGACGCAACTAATGCGTCACAATATTATATTTCTTTTATTTATTATTACTGATAAAAATTATATTTACTAAAAATAATTGTGATGCATACATTGCGTCGCAATATTTGTTTATTTTTTTCTTCGAAAATGCGTCGCTACGCGTCGCAATAATTTTTTAATATTTAAAATGATAATATTTATAATTTATGATAATAATTGAGACGCACAAATTGCATCGCAATATTTTTTTATACTTTTTATTACATATATTTATAGAAAAAACATTGCGACGCAACTAATGCGTCGCAATATTATATTTATTTTATTTATTATTACTGATAAAAATTATATTTACTAAAAATAATTGCGACGCATATATTGCGTCACAATATTTGTTTATTTTTTCTTCAAAAATGTATCGCTACGGCGTCGCAATAATTTTTTAATATTTATAAATGATAATATTTATAATTTATGATAATGATTGTGACGCACAAATTGTGTTGCAATATTTTTTTTATACTTTTTTATTACATATATTTATAGAAAAAATATTGCGACGCAACTAATGCATCGCAATATTATATTTCTTTTCTTTATTATTACTGATAAAAATTATATTTACTAAAAATAATTGCGATGCATATATTGCGTCGCAATATTTGTTTATTTTTTTCTTCAAAAATGCATCGCTATGGCGTCGCAATATTTGTTTAATATTTTTTAAAAAAATTTTATTACTTTTTTTAATAATTATAAATGATTCGACGGTTGCGATCGATCCAAGCCATGATCGATCCCGGTCGGCGACGATCCGATGGTTGCGATCGATCCAAGCCATGATCGATCCTGGTCGGTGACGATCCGATGGTTGCGATCGATCCAAGCCATGATCGATCCCGGTCGGCGACGATCCGACGGTTGCGATCGATCCAAGCCATGATCGATCCCGGTCGGCGATGATCTGACGGTTGCGATCGATCCAAGCCATGATCGATCCCGTCGACGATGACCTCTCTCGGACTGGCGATCGATTGGATCGGCGACGATCCGATGGTACTTGCGATCGATCGAAGCCATGATCGATCCCGGTCGGCGATGATCCGACAGTTGCGATCGATCCAAGCCATGATCGATCCTGATCGGCGATGATCCGACGGTTGCGATCGATCCAAGCCATGATCGATCCTGGTCGGTGATGATCTGATGGTTGCGATCGATCCAAGCCATGATCGATCCCGTCAGCGACGACCTATCTCGGACCGTCGCGGTCGATCGGATCGGCGACGATCCGACGGTTGCGATCGATCCAAGCCATGATCGATCCTAGTCGGCGATGATCCGACGGTTGTGATCGATCCAAGCCATGATCGATCCCGATCGGCGTCGACCTATCTCAGACCGTCGCGATCGATCGGATTGGTGACGATCCGACGGATGCGATCGATCGAAGCCATGATCGATCCCGGTCGGCGAGTATCCGACGGTTGCGATCGATCCAAGCCATGATCGATCCCGATCGGCGATGATCCAACGGTTGTGATTGATCCAAACCATGATTGATCTCGATCGGCGACGATCCGATGGTTGCGATCGATCCAAGCCATGATCGATCCCGATCGGCAACGACCTCTCTCGGACCGTGGTGATCGATCGGATTGGCGACGATCCGACGATTGCGATCGATCCAAGCCATGATCGATCCCAGTCGGCGACGACCTATCTCGGACAGTGGTGATCGATCAGATCGGCGATGATCCAATGGTTGCGATCGATCCAAGCCATGATCGATCCTGGTCGGCGATGATCCGATGGTTGCGATCGATCCAAGCCATGATCGATCCGGTCGGCGATGATCCGACAGTTGCGATCGATCCAAGCCATGATCGATCCAGGTCAGCGTCGACCTCTCTCGGACCATCGCGATCGATCGGATCGGCGACGATCCGATGGATGCGATCGATCGAAGCCATGATCGATCCCGGTCGGTGAGTATCCGACGGTTGCGATCGATCCAAGCCATGATCGATCCCGGTCGGCGATGATTCGACGGTTGCGATCGATCCAAGCCATGATCGATCCCGGTCGGCGACGATCCGATGGTTGCAATCGATCAAAGCCATGATCGATCCCGGTCGATGACGACCTCTCTCGGACCGTGGCGATCGATCGAATCGGCGACGATCCGATGGTTGCGATCGATCGAAGCCATGATCGATCCGGTTGGCGATGATCCGACGGTTGCGATCGATCCAAGCCATGATCGATTCCGATCGGCGACGATCCGATGGTTGCGATCAATCCAAGCCATGACTATTTTATTACTCTACTGTTTTATTGCATCGCTTTTACGTCGCTAATTAACATATTTATTTTTAAGAAAATATTGTGATGCATTAGATTGCACAATATTTTTATTTCATAATACTATTTTCTTAAAATAAATTTTATTTAAATTAATTGCGACGTAATTATTGCGTGCTAAATTTAAAAATAATTTTTATATTTTTCTGGTTTATTGCGTCGCTAATGCGTCGCTATTTAAAATAATTAAGTTTTTTAAAAAATTACGACGCACTGTTTTGCGTCGCAATATTTTTTTACATATAAATATTTATAAAAATTAATTTCATTTAAAATAATTGCGATGCAATTAGTGCATCGCTAAATTAAAATTAATTTTTACAATTTTCTGGTCTATTGCGTCGCTAATGCATCGCTATTTAAAATTATTATATTTTTCAAATATATTGCGACGCACTGAGTTGCATCGCAATATTTTTATTTCATAATTATATTTTATAAAAATCAATTTTTTATTAATATTTGCGATGCAATTTTTGCGTTGCTATTTTAAATATATTTTTTCTCATTTTATGTTTATTGCGTCGCTAATGCGTCGCTATTTAAAATAATTAATTTTTTTAAAAATATTGCGACGCGCTTAGCTGCATCGCAATATTTTATTCCTTTAATAATATTTTAAAAAAACATTTTATAAATATTGCGATGCATTTTTGCATCACTAAATTTAAAAATAAGTTTTTTTAATTTTATGGTTTATTGAGTCGCTAATGCGTCACTATTTGCGTCGCAATGTTTTTTTGACGTGGAGCCATTGCAATGTAGTCGCAATTTTAGCGACGCATCTTTGCGTCGCTAAAATTGCATCGCTATTTCATTATTTTCTTGTAGTGATCATGCCGCATTTTGTTGACGCCGAGATGAGCAATTCCGAGCGGCTCGAGTCATTTTTTAAACCAGTGACTTCTTACACCAATTTATTATTATTATTATTATTATTATTATTATTATTATTATATATGTATGTATGTATGTATGTATGTATTAAAAGCATAACTTTATATTTATATCTTAGTAGACGAAGATAGGAAGATGGATTACAATAGATGTTATTTGATATTCTTTTATCGAAGCTTTTATTTTTTTATTTTTAAGGGTTCAACTATTCAATGCTTGCCTGCTTCAATATCTTAAGCTTTTTTTTTTTAAGCTTGATCTAACTCATACTCACCCTTAATAGTGGTACTATTTTTGAAAAATTATGTAGTGCTATTTTTAGGTTGGGTATTCAGCACTGAAGAAGAATCTGCAAGCATGTCAAAGAATACTGAAAATGAGATCCTCCCACAAATACATCTATTACTAATTCTGTGTTTTCCATAAATTCATGTCCACAAAGTGAAATTTAGTTCCATGCTAACTTGGTCTGAATCTTTACAAATAATCTGTGGTGAGGAAAGTGCTATTGTGACTCATTTACTTCAATTAACAGAGTTATATTTCAGTACAAAAGCCAGAAGAAGATGGTGCTAATTCTGCTAAGCCTAATTTGAAGGTCATGCTCTCTTCAAGAGAAGCCAGAGCACAAGCTGCTGCAAGCAAAAGGGTAAGAGATGTCCATGCTTAACTCTATAATGTGGTAGAATAATCAATTTGTTTATTGATGCAAGCAAGATTCATCGTATTGAAAACTGGTACCATTTTGGTACTGGACTGGTATGTTTTGGTATGGAGTGTATCGAACCATACCAGTGGCATACTGATTAGGTGGAATGGTTCGATTTGGGCCAAACCGGATGGTTTGATTCGGTCTGGGGCTGGTTTGGTTGGTTCGGGGTCGGTTCAGTCGGTTCTTCTTTTGTACCAAACCGATAGGTCGAACCATCTTGTTTTCAAATTGGTTTAGTTGACCCTGGGCTGTCTGGTTCGGGAAGGTTCATCATATCATGGACACCAAGTGTATTATAAAAAAAAAAAAAGAGTTTGAGCTCAGCCTTTTCTATTTAAAAAACTGGAAAAACCTTAATGACAGCCAAGCTCACTTTGTTCATGAACAATTCAGTTCAAAAGCAGAGTAACAACAGCCTTCTTTTTATCTTTACTTTCTGTCATGTATATAGTGGTTATTAAGTTGCAAACTGTTTTGCCAAAAAAAAGATAACAAACTGTGCTCTTCTAGTGAAGATAACTTCTTGATTGTATATATTGTTGTTTTCTTATCGTTCTATCGTCCTTCTAGCTAGCTGAAATTTATGAATCAAATTAAATTCATATTTTCTATCTATCTTATTGATCTATTTTTCTTTTGGATGTACTAATGGCAGCTCCACCGAGCTAGAGTTATTGAAGGAATCAAAGCATTGCAAAACTGCGTAATGTTCTGACAAGGTGACATACACATGCCCTCAAACTTTGATGCAATTATGTTGTTTTTGCAATTCCTGTTTTAGTCATTGTCTGAGGGTCATGGTTATGCTGCAATCATGAATTGAACTAGATCTGAATTAGGCTGCTGAACAATAGCAATCAACTTCATGTGTTCTGTTCTCCTAAAGGTCTTTTTTTTTTTTCACTTTTCCCTAATAGGGCTACAAATCTGTACCACCTTATCTTTACACAGCCCACTTATCCTTAAATATATTTATTCATAATATCAATATTTTAAAGAATTAACATATACATATATTTTATAAATTAAATATTCAAGTCTTTCATTAAATTCAAGATCAAATATTATTATAATTTTGTAATCTTAACAAAAGTTTATAAATACATTTACAAACAAATTTTCGAAAATGTATTAGGATTCCAATAAACTTACCTTATCCAATTTACATATAAATAAGACATACAAAACTATTTGTTAAATTTACAAATCATGTTGTAGTATCATATAAATAGTTTTGCATGTCTTTCTTAATAACCATTGGAAGGCTGGTCTCATATTTAGTATAGCATTGAGATAACTCTTTCAAAAAAATCAATGGTGAACAATCTATTCTTACCATTAAATGTAAGAGAGTTTGGTGAAGTTCATGGTGGCTAATGGTAGATGAGGGCTAGTTGGTGTGAACTGGTAGCTGGGTGCTTAATGCTAAGCATGGGTTAGGTTGATGAGGGCTTAATGCTAAGTATGGGTCTGGTGGATAAGCTCAAGGCTTAGGGTTTTTCTAAAGAGGTCTGGGTTCGGATGTGGATGAGGACTGGTAGGTGGTCATGGTCGATGAGGGTTGGCTAGTTGAGGATGGGTGCAGGTGGCCAAATCAAATCTAAAGTGTTGCCCTAAAATCGGGTTTGATAAAACAACAAACCTAAATCAAGTCTATTTTAGAGTGTTAGCTTGCCCAACGGATAATCCTTTATTCTTGAGATACATAAAGTTATTATGGCGTTAATTGATGTATTTAAAATTGAATTGAGATTTAAAATTTACTCGAAGACGAAGAGTTAATCGTTAACTAATGAAGGTCGAATTATATAATGTCTAAAGATTCTTCATTGCCAAGAAATTTTTGCCTTTATTTCTAGTGGTAATCTCCTGGTTATCCAAAATACGTTCAACTTTGTCTCTTTGGTCTGGTGGAATTGCTGATGGACACTCAGATAGGGTTTCACTCTCAAAGACAGGATAAGGCCCAAAAGGCTCACTAGGAATTAATGCCGGTTCTTTATATTCTTTCATATATGAAAATATTAAATGTGGAACTAATGCCATAATCTGGTGGTAACTCTAAAACATATGCATTAGGTCCTACTTTCTTTATTACTTTGAAAGGTCCAGTTCCCCGGGCATGTAGTTTCTTCATAGTTCCCGATGAGAACCTTTCAGGTCCAAGTTTAATCATTACAGAGTCTCCTTCATTAAATTCCTTCATTCTTTTACGTATGTTAGCCATATGTCTATATACTTCATTGCTCATTTGAATCTTTTTACTAATTTCTTTATGCAACTCCTTAATATGCTGTGCATATGACTCGGTAGACTCAAATATTCATGCATGTGATGATAATGGAATGAGGTCGATAGGTTTATAACCATGGACAATCTCAAAGGGGCTTTTCCCAGTAGACCTATTGATTGAACTGTTGTATGCAAACTCAGCACGAGGTAATAATAAATCTCAGTTTCCTAGATGTTCTACAAGACACCTCAGTAGGTTGCCTAGACTCCTATTTATGACTTCAGTCTGGCCATCAGTCTGGGGGTAGTAGGCAGTGGAGAATTTTAACTTGGTATCTAACAAATGCCATAGGGTTTTTCAAAAGTAGCTGTGAATTTGACATCCCTATCAGACACTATGGTTTTAGGCAGACCATATAGCTTTACCACTCCATCTAGAAAAAGTTTGGCGACTCTAGAGGCATCAACGGTTTGGGAACAAGGGATGAAGTGAACCATTTTTGAGAACCTATCGACCACAACAAAGATCGAATCATGTTTCCGCTGGGTCTTAGGTAGGCCTAATACGAAATCCATGCTCAGGTCCTGCCAAGGACAATCGGGTACAAGTAAGGGTGTATAGAGTCCAGTATTTTGCTTCTGCCCAACTCGGTTTTGATAACGCTAGCATTTATCTCAATTCAATTCACTTGAAGAGTTTTTCCTCTTGTATGTTTAATACTCACTGATTGGTCCGTCGCAATTTTATCGCAAAATCGTACTTACTTATCCGACTAGAACTACAAGTCTAGGAGGTAAGCATTACGGTTTTATAATTATCATTGATTTCTCTCAATTTACTTGGGGTTTTATTTTTATCTAGAAAAGATAAAGCTTTTTTGCATTTCAAAATTTATTTAAAAAGATTACAAATGAAAAGGAAGTTTTGGTTTTATCAATTCGAAGTGATCATGGAAAAGAATTTGAAAATCATCTCTTTGAAAGTTTTTGTAATGAGCATGGTATTAATCATAATTTTTCTGCACTTAGGACACCTTAATAAAATGGGGTAGTAGAAAGAAAAAATCAAACTTTGGAAGAAATGGCTTGTACCATATTGTGTGAGAGCAATCTCCCAAAGTACTTTTGGGCAGAAGTAATTAACACCTTATGTTATATTTTAAATCGAGCTTTGATTAGATTTATCTTGAAAAAGACCCCTTATGAGCTTTACAAAAATCGAAAACCCAACATTGCATATTTTTGTGTTTTTGGATGTCGATGTTTTATCTCAAATAATGAAAAATTAAATCTGGACTAGTTTGACGAAATTTGATGGATAGTATCCATAAAAATACTTCAATGGTTGAAGAATCTATTCATGTCACTTTTGATGAAACTAATGATCTTCCAACAAGGGAGAGAAAGGCTATTGATGATGCAGGAGAATTAAAAATCAAGTGAAGGAACTTACCTTGGAAGAAAAAAAGAATCCAACTGTTCAATCAAATCAAGAAGAGGTAAATTACGAAGAACCTCAAGGTAATCATGACCTAAAAAAAGGTTGGAGGTATGTACACAATCACCCTAAGAAATTTATTATTGGTGATATCTCACATGGTATTAGAACTAGATCTTCATTTAAAGATACTTATAATAACTTAGCTTTTGTGTCTCATATTGAACCTAAATCTTTTGATGATGCTAAGGATGATATAGAATAGATAAATGCTATGCATAATGAATCAAACCAATTTGAAAGAAATAATGTATGGATACTAGTTGATAGACCTCATGATCATCCAATTATTGAAACTAAATGGGTATTTAGAAACAAGTTGGATGAGCATGGTAATATAGTTAGAAACAAAGCAAGACTAGTAGCTAAAGGTCATTGTCAGGAGGGAATTGATTTTGATGAAATGCTCCTGTTGCTAGACTAGAAGCTATTAGATTGTTACTTACTTTTGATGGGTTAAAAACAATTACTATTTTATAACAGTGTTTATTATTATAAAATAGTAAGTTCTTAAAATAGTTATTATTTTTGAGTGAGGGCTCATGTGTACTATAAAATTATTAACGCCTACGAAGGCCCATCCTAACGCCCAGTTAACCCAATTTCAAGTTGATCGAGCTTTCGATTCGTTGCATCTGATCCGACCCACCCAGAGCTACTCGGCGCGGAGGGAAATTAAAGCAAGCTGTTCGTCTCCATCTCTCCGCACTCCAGCTAGGGCAGCAATCGCTTGCGCCACGGTAGCGGTGACAGTCGAACGGCTGCTAGGGTCCGAGAGCCCTCAAGGAAGTACGCCTCTCCCTCTCCCTCCCTCTCGTGAAATGCTCCGTTGATCGGAGGTTATACTCTATTAATAGAAGGGTTGGGATTTTTTTTTTTTTTTGTTGTTGACAAAGCTTATCCCCTGTTAGCGATAAAAAGAATTAATACTAATGGTTTATCCTTCTCCTCTTTTCCTCTCTCTATGTTTTTCAGAAAGTTCTGGTTAAATCTTTGTTTTTATTTATTTATTATGATTTCTTTTTTCTTTATTTCTGTTCCCTTAACAGTAGTAAATGGTAATTGATAGAAGAGGAGAAGCTTTGTAATATCTGTTGCATATCAATGTTAGTTTAAGTGTTAGAGAATTCTAATCGTGTCGTATGGGATTTTCTTTTATTAAGCATTTTCTTTTAGATTGTTTAAATTATTTATATGTGCATATTTTGTTCACGTGGATTGATTGTCCTCTTGTAGTGTTGTCTGTGGGATTTTGGCCCACGTCGAGTAGAGTGTCTGTGCTCTATCACTCGAGCTAAAATAACAAGATGCTCTATTATGAAGTTGAGAGGCAATTAAATGAAAAGGTAAAAATTGTTTAGGTGTTTGAAAAAGATCTCCGACAACCATAATTGTTATAATTATTAGCATAATTCAGCATAAAAATCTAATTTGTGTTTACAGTAGAAAGAACAAAGGTTTATGTTTAGGGTGGAAAACTTAATAATTCACTATTTTATACTTCTGCCCATAAAATTATAATAGTTTGAGTACTGGAACACCTTATAAGGTTTGAGATACTTATAGGACTAAGTCTATTATAATATTTAAATTTAAGAACATTTAAATTAATGCTAATTTAAAATTTTAAGTCATGATTTAGGCGAAAATTAAATTCCCCAGATCCACAATCCTCAATTCAAATCATATAAAAAAAACAACAATAAAATATGATATATATAGCCATGCAAATCATAAAATATATTACATAATAGTAAGATACAAAACTCCTATATGAGATCGTTACTTCATTAATCTCTACAATGCAAGACATATAGTCACTAATCATCTATAATTTAATATGAATAATCAATTAATTTACTAAAATTTATAATAAAAATTATCATTTTGCTTCTCTAGCTCAAAATTTAAAAGTAACCATTTCATTCGTTTAATTCAATGGCCACTAAGACTTACTTAAACTGTTTTAGCCCAAATTTAATTATTGTCTAATATTGCTAATTTTTCAATACTTCATTATATTTACAAACATGCCCCTACTAGCTTATGCTTTATCACCTCAAACTATACAATAATTATTTTCCAAATGAAGTAACCCCTAACTAATCATCATTCTAACCAGCAATTAGCCATACCTCAACTTAATGGATGACTACAATAATTAATAAAATTAATCCAAGATTAATTTACTTAAGTCCATTTTTAATCCAAGGTAAATAAAATTAATTCAGCAAAATAACATATTAGTTGGGCCAAATCTGGTTTCCTAGTTTAATAGTCCAACAACTGATTCAAAGCCCAAGCCAAAATACCATGCTGGAAAAGTCTTTGTACACAGCCCCGATGTAGGATGGTTTGCATCGAGCGTGGTGATTCGTCCGCGCACAAGCCCATGCATCAGTGATGCGGGACTTACGGGTGGGCCCCCAATGCATGTCCTAGCGTGGCCCAATCACCACCCTCAGTGCAGGCCATCCTGCATTGGGTGCGGATCTACACGAGCTTGCGCATCAGTGATGCGGAACTCACGGGCGGGCCCTCGGTGTGGGTTTGCTCACGGGCAAATCATTGCCCCCCATTGTAGGCCATCCTGCATTGGTGGTGGTGTTCAAAGACTTTTCCATACCATGCTTGCTTAGAATCACTCTTTGGATCATGATAAATTGATTAGCCCAACCAATTAATCAATCCATTAGCCCAGCCAGCTGGCCCAACCCATTAACCAGATGACCCATGGCCTATTCAGCCCATTGTGCCATAACCCACGAGGCCCATTGCTTCTCTATGACCCAGATGGCCCATTAAGCCAGCCCAGAACCACTCCCAGTCGGCGGCAGGAGGACCGAGAAGAGCCGTCTCCTTCCTCCCGTTCGACGCCATCTCCAGCATCGCAGCGGCCACGGCGGTGGTTCGGACGAGGAGAACTGCAGCAAAGACGGAAGAAGAGATGGGGGAGGGGGTCAAAGGCAGCGAGGAAGGAGGAAGAAGAGAAACAAAGGAGATTAACCAGGGAATGGAGATCGACGAAGGAGACAAGGAAGCCGGCGGGAATCGCTTGACGTCAGCGGCAGTGAGGAAGGAGGGACCGTGGAGAGCGAGATCCGGCAGCAATGATTGCAGCCACGACGAAGAAAGGTGGCCGACGAGGATCCAGGGACGGAGAAGATAAAGGAAGAGGTTGGCAGCCTCGGAGGAAGGGATGGAAGCAGACGGCAGCGACGGCCGTGGACCTTGAGATGGAGGCGAAGACAAGGAGGGGCGGCGACGGACGGCCAATGACGAGAGAAGGGCTACGGAGGAGAGAGAGGGAGGAGTGGGAGGCGACAGTGATGGTGGAGGAAACAGGGAGGACGGCCAAGGCGGACGGGAGATCGACGACGGCGTCCGCAGCGGGAGAAAGGGGAAAAGATGGAGAAGAAGAGAAGGTCTATGACGCTCGTGGAAGAAACAGGGAGAGGTGGCAAGAATCTTGAGACTATCCGTGGAACCCCACAGTGAAGGGGAGCGCAGCTGCGGCGACAACGGCAGCAGCTACGGCGATGGAGGATGTCAGGGAGGAGGCGACGGTGCTAGAACGGAGGACGGCGTCGAAACGAGGGCGGAGGAAGGTGGAGAGGGGTCTCGTATGTTTCTGAAAAACGAAGGGGAAGAAGAGAAGAACGGTGGTTTTGGAGCTTCTCGATTGATGGTTTTCAATTTTTTTTTTTAAAGATTTCTGAAAAGAATCCTGCGTGCAAAATAGGGTATAGCATTTTTAATAGTTATATCCTTTCATTCTAAGTAGTCTTCTTCCTTGTTCCAAATTTTTTAGTCACAATATATTAAGGTGTTGTTCTACATATTACAACCAAAATTTTGGCAATATATTAGTGATGCACGAAAAAATTATTACCGCATTAATATAACGCTTATGACTAAGATCGAGCTATTGAGCCGAACTATCTAGCCGAACTAAGGCCGAGCCACATAGCCGAACTAGCTTATCGAACTTTAGAGCTGAACCATCTGGCTGAGCTATTTCAGAACCTCGGAAAGACCGAGCTATATCCAAACCTCGATAGGGCCAAGTTATCTTAGTACCTCACCGGGAGCGATCCTCATCCCTTCAACGTAAGCACCATTGCTGCTTCAAACCACGCCGGATATCTCAGAGGATGAACCATCCTGATCGCAAGAATCACGGAAAGAGCCTCCCAAAACGAGAATGGGAGCCAAATACAGCACTCCATCCATGATCAACAGGATTCCAAATTCCCGATAAAGCGTCTGTCAGCTTCATCAACTGCCGATCGCCATAACTATTGAGATTCCGGCCTTATCGGATGCCAACTTCCTAAAACATGCCTTGAAAATCAAGTAATGATTCACCTCCTTGGCAGCATACAAATACCAAGTCCCAGGACCCCTCAAGGTGCGCTCTCGAAGGCAATCTAAGCCCCAAAAAATAACTCTAGCTAAGATCATTGCTTCTAAAAAATCATGCCAAGGAGGAAGATCCTTCTGCTGGAGCCTTCTCCTCTCATCTGCTTGCTCAGAATCTCCACTGACTTGGGCAACGGAGGGTCTTCCGCAGGGACCACCCACTGTGATTTCTGTGTGAGTACCACTTTGCAGGTCCATCCGGATGGCAGATCGCTACCCGAATCCCGACGTGCACTGCTCCCAAGCCGAAGAGCAGATTTTCGAAGCAATATATTGACGCTAGAGGAAGGGCATCAAGTCCCTCCGAAAACTTAAAACCAAGGAGACAAGGTTCCATACAAGAAGGATGATTCCTCAATAGCCAACCGTAAGAGAGCAGTCATAGACACTCCTAATCAGACCATCTCTCAAAGGCCTGATCCCACCAACAATACGGTGCCTTCGCAACCATTGCCAATCGAGATTCCTCCACCGCCAGCAGCCCCAGTCATACAGGACCAGTTTGCCATGCTGGTCCAACTAGTTCAAGCCCTACTACAACTGGTGCAGGGGCTTTTTAGGGGTCTTCTTCCCGTTGCACCCACTTAGCAGCTTCCTAGTGGGATAGTCACCCCGGTCCTACCGATGGTTCCCTCGCTCAACCCATTGAAAGCCATCGGCCTTCCGCGATAGCCCAGCCATAGAGAAGTTGAACCGGCACCACAGAGGGAAGAAGATAGGAGCCTACCTAGATCCCATTGGGCTCGCTCCTTACCTCCAGTATTCTCTCGTGACAATTCAATGCCGAGGCCGTGATCCCCTCATCCTGTCTCCCCTACTGCTCAGGATGACGAGCTGCAACGATAACTATGCGCGCCAAACCTACGGGCGACTGATGCTATTCAAATGATTAGCAATGCCCCTCTGGCACGACCAAGCGAAGAGGAGAACCGATTTGAAAGGGTTCGGTGCGAGGCTCACCTCTTCAGATGAAGACATCAAAGAGATACCGTGCCTCAAAGATATGTGACTTAGATCTTCTCCGAGCAATGAAGACCTTAAAGGGATACAATATCCTCATGATATGGAACTCGGATTATCTTCGAGCAATAAAGACTTTCTAGGAATACAGTATCCCAAAAACATGGAACTAGATTAAACCCCGAGTTATTACTAGTGAGTATGCCTGAACCGAGCCATTTTGCTTATTATAATAAAACTTCACTCTTCGATTCAAATATTTTTTATTGAATAATATTTTTTCATGAGTTATTGATGAAAGGCAGGTCTCGCCCAATCATTGACCTATGGGTCCATTTTCTTCATACCTCGGTAGGGCCGAGCAACATTCTCTGTACCTTGGCAGGGCCAAGTAAACATTTCTTTGAACCTCGGCATGGCCGAGCAAATTTTTCTCCAACCTTGGTATGGCCGAGCAATATTTCTTTGAACCTCGGCATGACCGAGTAACATTCTCTGTACCTTGGCAAGGCCAAGTAAACATTTCTTCAAACCTTGGCACGACCGACTAAATTTTTCTTCAAACCTCGGCACGACCGAGCAAATATTTCTTCATACCTTGGCAGGACCGAACAACATTCCCTGTACCTTGGCAGGGCCAAGTAAACATTTCTCCGAACCTTGATACAGCCAAGCAAATTTTTCTCCAAACCTCACCATAGCCGAGCAACATTTATCCGAATCTTGCCATGGTCAAGCAAATATTTCTCCGTACCTCAACAGGACCGAGCAACATTCTCCGTACCTTGGCAGGGCCAAGTAAACATTTCTTCAAACCTCGGTACGATCGAGCAAATTTTTCTCTATACCTCGGCATGGCCGAGCAACATTTCTTCGAACCTCGGCACGACCGAGCAAAAATTTCTCCGTATCTTGATACGGCCAAGAAACATTCTCTGTACCTTGGTAGAGCCAAGTAAAATTTTTTTCATACCTCGACATGGCCGAGCAACATTTCTCTAAACCTCGGCACGACCGATCAAATATTTTTTGAACCTCAGCACGGTCGAGCAATATTTCTCCGAACCTCAGCATGGCCGAGCAAATATTTCTCCGTACCTCAGCAGGGCTGAGCAACATTCTTCGTACCTTGACAGGGCCAAGTAACATTTCTCCGAACCTCGGCATGGCCGAGCAAATTTTTCTCCAAACCTTGGTACGGCCAGCAAATTTTTCTCCCTCTACCTCAACAGGGCCGAGCAACATTTTTCGTACCTTGGCAGGGCCAAGTAAAAACTTTGCAGAATCCCTCTACTATTCCCTTGGGTACTTTCAATGAGTGATCTGCTAGTTGTAGGGTCATTTTCGTAGGCTTTAGTTCTCCTAACCCTAGTTACTTATATACAGAGTATGGCAATATATTAACACTTGCCCTAAGTCTAATAGAGCCTTGTTTATGAGGGTGTTCCCCATAATGCATGAACTAGTGGGTGACCATGGATCTTTGTATTTCAGTGGCATGTGGTTTGATAGGTAAGAGCTCACACTGGCTACCAGAAAGGCTCTCTTGGGCACTTGATGATCTTCTTTTTGGTACATAGATCCTTAAGGAATTTGGCATAGGCTGGGATCTATTGGATCATGTCCAGTAAGGGAATATTCACTTTAACTTGCTTAAAGACCTCCAAAATCTTATCGAATTGAGTTGAATTTTGATTAAACTTAAGTCTATTTGAGAATGATGCTACAACCCTAATTTTTGGTTTATCTCCTTTGACATGGGCTCATCTGGTGGGTTGGGCATTATATTAGACTATGATACCTTAGGTGTTTCAGGCTGATCCAGCTCAATAAGTTGTTCAAGTGGTGAAACTTCTAATTCTTCTTCTTTATATGCACCCACCTAGTTATTTATTTTTTTTAGATCTTAATGTATGAATAACACTTAGTTGGTTAATCTGAGCTCCTTGTTTTGATCCTTGGATGTTTAGGTCCTTAGGATTAGCTTTGAGCTGACTCGGTAGCTTGCCCCATTCTGTTAGTAAATAGAATATGCTGAGGCAAAAATTAGATTCACCAAATCCTGTAATATATTATGTATAAACTTCTAGAATAAATTAAGAAACCCTGTGAATTATGTTAACATTGATCAGAACAAAAAAAGTAATTCTTTGGTGGTGCACTCAGCTGGAAGAGTTCCAAGCAGGAGATGACTGCCGACTCACAACTAAGCCGAGTACATCGCAACATCAGATGCAGCTAAAGAAACAGTTTGAATCAAAAAGTTCATCACTGAACTTGGAGTGGTTCCAAGCATTGTTTATCTAATACTCTTGTATTATGATAACAATGGAGCTATTGCGCAAGCCTAGGAACCAAAGTCTCATCAGAGGTCCAAATATGTACTTAGAAAATAACATGTGATTAGAAAAATCAGTGGGAGGAATGATATAAAATAGAACGAGTCCCCACAAATGACAATATTTTGATCCGTTTACTAAAGTCCTACCGCAGTAGAAGCATGATAGTCATGCTGAGTCACTTGGTATTAGATACATGGGTGATTGGCTCTAGTGCAAGTGGAAGATTGTTAGTGTGTGCCCTAGATCCAATCGGATTAGATGCTAGTTTGTACATATTTCTTTATGAATGCAAATCAAATTTATTGGTTTCTTTATCTATTCGGTGTAATTATATATATATTAGATATATTTAACCTGTGAGATAAAGTTCAAAAGAATGTGAATTGTGCATATGAAATTTGTAATAAAGATTACAAATTGTGAGATCAAAAATTGCACATTATGGTTCGATTCTTTAAAATTCCCTAGTCAATGCATAGACATGATTGAACACTGTCGAATGCCGTTGAGACTAGCACACATTGCATATCTTCACCCTTGTGGTGAGCAGTTGATCTTGCAAGCTGAAGTATGAAGATACTTGGATATGGTGTGTGGATGGTCATTATTGTAACGATGCATTGGATGACCCGCACAGAGATCCCATATATATTCTATATAGTGTCATGGTTGATCTCTGATGACGGTGGTGCGAGTGATCCTTTGACTTGAGATCTTCATTGCACCTCATGTGTGGAATATCACTTTGACAACATGCAAACGTCGTTCTAGCCACGGATGGCAAATATGGTGTCAATTGGGTATGATATGAAGCACATGAAGGTGTTTGATCAAGATAGGATTCATCTCCCTTGATAGAAAGGGTTAAGAAACTCCAAGTGGCAATTTCTTCTGCCCATCACCATCCCCACTGACGAGGCTGAGTGGACGTGGTAGTGGAAAATGCCATTTGAAATGGTGTTTTCCACTTTTACACCTCTTTTGCAAAAACCTAGGATCCCACAAATGGTGTTTTCCACTTTTACACCTCTTTTGCAAAAACCTAGGATCCCACCCCCTTCTTTTAAAACCGGTGCCAAAAGGCAACGGTTGCAAAAACTACTCGGAATTTCTATTTGCACCGCCCAAATTACTCTCTCTCCACACACACACACACACACACACACCTCATTTAAAAAAAAATTCTAAACTAGCCTCTCTTTTTCTCTTCACACCCTTCGCTCCCATCTCATCCCTCCCTTTCGGCGCCGCCCCCATCTCCTTCCCTTCCCAACAATGCCTTCCCTCGGACCCATCTCCTCTTCGTCTCCTCTCTAGCACCGCTCCCTTCCCTCTTTTCGACACCGCCCCCCTCCCTTCCATCTCCTCTTTCTTCCCCAGTACCCTTCCCTCACTCCTCGGCATCTGCTCTTTTTCGATGCCCTCTGGCTCTCTGTCACCGACCCTCTCTGGCCCCAAGTACCCCCTCCCTTTCGGCACCGTTTGGCCAAATAGAACCGAACGAAGGGCCTCTATTCAGTACTGTTTGGCCGAATGAAGGGCCTTCATTCGGCCATGTCTAGCCGAACGGAAGGCTATGGCTGAACAAAGGCCTTCCGTTCGGTCAAACAGGACCGAACAGAGGCCCTCCGTTCAGTCCTGTTTGGCCGAATGGTTTCAAAAGAGAGGAGGGCGCTGGGGGTCGAAGAGGACCAGTATCGGAAAGCCAGGAAGGGGCGCCGGAAAAGAGCAGGTGTCGAAGAATGGGGGAAGGGTTCTGAAGAAAAAGAAGGAGACGTAAAGGAGGGGGATGGTATCGAAGAGGAGGAAGGGGGTGGTACCGGAGAGGAGATGTTTAGAGGAAGGGGGATGGGAGGTGTGGAGAGAAAAAAGGAAGGGTAGTTTAGAATTTTTTTAAATGTGAGGTGGTGTACTGAGTAATTTGGGTGGTGCAAATATAAATTCCCTAAAGTTAGGGTTGAGACTGAGTTGGATTTTGTTAGGGAAGAATTTGGATCGATGTGATATTTTATTCATATTATAATTTTTGAGTCAAAAACCAATTCATTTGTTGATCAAGATAAATTGTATTAAATCTTGTTAATTGCAAGAGGCTATTAAGAATAAATTTGACTTAAAAAAAGTTAAGAGATATTGCCTAGGCTTAATTTGGTAGCAGCCCTATGAAATCTTTTTGAAAAAAATAAAGCTAAGATTCATTGCGTTCTAATATCATGAGTTCCTTCATAAATCCCAAGTTAACTTCTTTATGGTAGTGGATACCTTGTAAACTATTGTTGGAATTGTTAGTATGGAGGTTAAAAAGAATGGGCCTGTATTGAATTATTCACCTTGTCAAACACTAAAAAGGATGCATTAGCCATTTCAAGTTACACAGTTAAAGATAAGAGGCAACAACATTGAGAAATTCTCTTTAATGAAAAACCATAGCAGCTGTATGGAAAAGATTTTATAGTATAAGAAAAGAGAGCGATTCTCTTTACATTAGTAATATTTTTTTGTTTCTCGTACTTGATAATTTTTCTTTCTCTTCCACTTTTATTAATTCATAGAAACCCTATTTCATTTTTTTAAAAACTTTACAAAACATGGAGGTGGTTCTTCTACACTCTTGAAGGAGTACTTCGGAAGCATACAAGGCCAAGATTGATATCATAACTTTAACAAGAGAGTGAGCATGAATTTGTGATCATAAAGGATCTTCATAGAAGGTTGATAATAGTGATTGCAACATTTTTTTTATAGAAACATTCACTCTATTTAAAATTTTAGATAATTATGAAGAAAGGTATATGTTCTTGATCTATAGAATATCCTAACATCTGTAAAGAAGGAAAATAAAAGAATTCAAGGATGAGACAAGAAATAGAATTGAGGGCTTTAAGATTATTGGGGTATGTGAGACAGTTTTTTTTAGACGACATACTTTAGACTAAGATCGAATTTGATTGGATTTAGTTTAAAAATTTATAAAAAATTAGTGTTTGATTTTAGCATCTTATTTGGTTTTTAGTTATTTTATTAATATTATTTTGAATTTAACCAGCTTGGTTTAATAGATAAATAATTTGTTATTACTAATTAAATATATTAACTATACGAAAAATGTTTTGGTTTATTTCTGCATGTATGCTATGAATTGATATATCCTAGATTCATCTTCAAGTCTGGGGCATGACACTTATGACAATATTAGTGTTTAGGTTTGATACTTAAAAGACTTAAACAAATTGATAGTGATATGAGTAGAAACTAAGTTGAATCGGAGTATATAAAATCTTTTTTTATTGAAAAGGTTTATATAAGAGTTCCACAGTAGAAGCATAGTAGATCTAATATCATAATTTTAGCATTGTAATAAGTAGGATATAAATAGAAGTACTTTTAATTTTTTTCTAAATATATGAATTGAGAAAAGTATTTAAAATTTAAAAATAAAATTTTAAGGATGGAATTTTTTTAAGAGAAAAAAATATGAGACCAGCCTTTTTGAGTTAGCCCCCTTTATATTAAGATTGAATTGACTAGATTGAGTTAAAGGTGCCAAATTCTACTGATTTGAATTGAATGGAGTCACTTTATAACTTTTAGCTACCTCAAATAGCTTTAGATCTTGCCAATTGTTACCAATAGCCACTTAAAAGTACTCAACTAATTCAAATAGGGCCATATTTTTATTGTTAATATATTTGAATTGTTTTGATACTAGTAAGTTCTTAGTTCACATCAAAAGACATTCCCTTGAATCATTTATTTATGTTTTCTCATTTATAAGTTTACTTTAGACAAGTCATCAATATTACTATATTCATTTCTTTGCCTTTTAATTTAATCTATAATAATTTTTTTTCATGATAATTGTATAGCAGATATATTTAAAGAAAACACTCTGCATATATTTTTTTAATATCATTATTGAAAATGTTGATATATTATAATTCAAGTTAATTAATGTAAATCTTTTTATATATATGTTGTCGCATGCTCCATTTATTTTATAGAGATATTATTTAAAAGTTAATATTAAAAAATTAATTTTTCATATTATCATTGTAATAATTTTTTGATATTTCTATCTACATAATTATGTGAGTTTTTTTACTGTATACATACATACATACACACATATATACATACACACACACACACACACACACACACACACACACACACACACATATATATATATATATATATATATAAGGTGAACTTACCTATATTCAAATATATCTAAGTTCAAGATTTAGTCACATTTTTTATCTTTATATCCAAACCGATTTCGGAGTCACTTCATCTTTTTTACTTTTTTTTTCTTTGGCATTCGTGAACCGTATCGATTCAAGGGATTGGATATTTGTTACATTCAAATATAGCCGAATCTACCATATATATATATATATATATATATATATATATATCTGTGTGTGTGTGTGTGTGTGATATTTGTTACATTCAAATATAGCCGAATCTACCATATATGTATACATATATACATATATATATATATACATATACATATACATATATACATATATACATATATATATATATATATATATATATATATATACATATATACATATATACATATATACATATATACATATATATATATCTTAGTGCAGTAGGTGATAATTTAGTTTGTTATAAAAATTGCTAAGATATAATTAGCATGGGAAGGGGCCAAGAGCTTGCTTTGGGGATCAACAGGACTAAGCCCAATGACGAAAATGGCATCTTTCACCAAGAAAACACTAGCTGAGAATATTCGACCACTGCGAAGGGTGATCAAATCCTCCTTTTTTTGCTCCAATAACTCAGGGTGTGCATCTAAATCCTTAACATAACTTGTAAATACTTGGGAAAAATCTGAACCAGTGTTTCCTTCGACAATGAAGAACGAGATTTTCATTCCTTTATGGAGGATGGAATTTGCCGCGTATTGTCTTCCCAATCATCGTTTGTGAGAAACGAAGGATTCTGTTTCACCAACGAGAAAAATATTGAAGCGGCAACGTAGCATTTATGAGACCATCATTGCGCATCTCTTCGAATTCAAATCCTTCTCTCCAAATAAAGCCACCTAAAACTCTACTCCCTATGCCGAATATAAGGACTAGGGAATGGGAGGCATGTGATACGGGATAAAATCGTCATCGCATTAATGTCCATGCATGTGATAAAAAAAGGTTAGGATCATTTTTGATTTCCGTCCACCAGATATCCCGTGCAAAAAAAGACAAAATTGCCATACCACGGTAGGTCCGAACTTCGACGATTCCAAACTATTTTTATACCTCGGTTAGACCGAGCTACCCTTATACCTTGGCCGGACCGAGCTACTATTATACCTCGATAGGACCAAGGTGCCCTCTTATGCTTCAGCCAGACTGAGCTATTCCTGCTTCGGCCAGGCCAAGTTACTTTTATTCCTAGGCAGAACCAAGGTATTCTTGAACCTTTGTGGGACCGAGCTACCTTCATATCTAGCCCAAGTGCGCTTACTACCTATCATCACGATGAATCCTTCACACGATGAACGGCTCCGATCACTTGATTTCCAAAGTGGTTTCCTCAAAGTAAAAGAGCCGAGTGTGAAAAATTAATGAAAGTTTAAATCCATGATTATCTTGTAAGATTCCAACCACATAGGTCCTCAACTGTCCTAAGAGGAAAATAAAGCCAATAATGCCAAATGTGGCCTAGAGTCTATGAATCACCAAATCTCAAAGCATCAACTAGCCTCTTTAACCATTGATTCTCTAACCAACCGGATTCGAATCCTATCGGCCTCATAACAAATTTGATCGAATCATGACGGTTTTTGATTTCTTGTGATACATCTAAGAAGTCAGGTAATTGTCTACCATCATGTCAGTCGCTTATAAATATTCTGTGCTAAAATTTTTTGAGGTTCGCTCATCCTTTCACTGAAAAAACCTTTTGAAGCTCAAGCAGCATTCAGGGCTCTCGAAAGGTCATTTTTGAGGGACTCTTCTGCAAGAGCCTTCTCCTCATATCTGCTTACTATGAATCTTCACTGACTTGGGCATCGGAGGGTCTTCCGCAGGAGCCACCCCAACATTTTCTGTGAGAGGACTGCCTTGCAAGTCTGTCCAAGTGGAAGGTCAACACCTAAATTCGAAGGTAGGCCGTGCTCGAGTTGGAGAGTGGATTTCTATGGCAACAATATGTAACTTCTCTTTTGGCTTTTTGATGATGAATAATATTATTGGTTTCTTTTTTTGGAGGCTCAACTCCCTTGAATTAGTTATTAAGATGTCTAATCTTCTTAAATCTGTTATATAAAGGTATGATTCCTGTTGCTGCGGAAATCCGTTCTCGACTTTGGGTGCGCTTCTAACTCCTGATCTGGATGCCGATCTCACCGTCTCGGGGTGGAACCTGCAAGACAGTCCGTGCGCAGAGGGTGCTATGGGGGTTGCCCTCTGCGGAGGACCCTCCGATGCCCAAGTCAGTGGAGATTCACAGCAAGCAGATGTGAGGAGAAGACTCTCACAGAGGAGTTCCCCTTTTGGCCAGAGCTTCGAGCTCAGGGGGGGAGCTTCAATGGAGAATGAGAGCCAATGTAAGAACTGTGTGAAAAATGGGCGTAGAATGGCCGTACCTAAGAGGCTTGAGGGTGGTGGTATTTATAGATGATCACCTGATTCCTTGGACGTGCTTTGGATGAGGTCCAAAAATGTTAGGATTCGAATCAAGTTTGTTATGAGGCCAGCGGGATCCGTATCTTGTCAGTTAGAGGATCGACGGCTGGGAGAGCTAGTTGATTCCATGACGTTTAATGATCACATGGACCTAGGCCACTCTTGCGGGTCCGAGGCCACCTCTGGGCATGATTCGCTGCCTGAAATCTTATTCAGTTATAGTTGATTTGAATTCTTATGCGCCGGATTCCGTAGAGGTATTTTGAACGCTGTGGTTCAGTCATCATGGCTCCGCGGAGGTAAGTGCCGAGGCACAAGGGCCAATGTGGCAGCCATAAATGCCTTAATGCAATAAGGCATTTAATGCCTTAAAGCAGGTGGATGCACGTGGCCTTTATGAGGCCATAAATGCCTGGATGCAAAAGACATAGCATGGTTGCGGAGGCCAAGGTATGTTGGCTAAGGCTGGCCGAGGTATGCTGAAGCTGGCCGAGCTATATTGGCGGAGCTATGTTGGCCGAGGCATATTGGCCAAGGCTGAAGCTGGCCGAGGCTGAGGCTGGTCAAGCTATGTTGGCCGAGCTATATTGGCCAAGGCTGAAGCTGGCTGAGGTTGAGGCTGGCCGAGCTATATTGGCCGAGGCATGCTGAAGTTGGCCGAGGCTGAGGCTGCCGAGCTATGTTGTCCGAGGATTGCCGTTGCGAGGATTCTAGGAAAATCATCTGAAAATTGCTATCTTGAGAGGAGGCCATCAAAAAGTTGTTGCCTTTATTGCCCATGGGGTCAACTGGCCCCATCAAATGTAATGACAATTTTTCCCCTCATCACATGCCCCCCACTCCCTAGTCCGAAGTGTAAATTCAGATGTAGGGAGTAGAATTCTAGAATAATTTTATTCGGGGGATGCATAAAGGCCAGCTGGGATATATTTTACTTGGTGCGGCCAAGGTACGGAGATCGTTACTCGGCGTTGTCGAGCCTTCAAGATTATATTTTACTTGGTGCTGCCAAGGTACGGAGATCGCTCGGCCTAGCTGAGGATTTAAAAGATTATATTTTACTTGGCGCTGCCAAGGTACGAAGATCACTCGGCCCAATCGAGGATTTAAAAGATTATATTTTACTTGGTACTGCCAAGGTACGGAGACCGTTACTCGGTTGTAGCCGAGCCTTCAAGATTATATTTTGCTTGGCGCTGCCAAGGTACGGAGATCGTTACTCGGTTGTAGCCGAGCCTTCAAGGTATGAAAATTTATTACTCGGTTGTTGCTGAGTCTTCATGAATATATTACTCGGTTGTTGCCGAGGATTTATATGACCTGCTTCTCTTTGTAGCTTTCAAGGAGAGTTATAAGAATTTTGCAGGCCTTTGAAAGCTAAATTTAATTCAAGAACAAGAATGAGTTTAGTAAGGGCATACCTTTTTCAGGAAATTTATTACTCGATTGTTGCCGAGTCTTCCCAAGATGCTACTCGGTTGTAACCGAGGCTTCCAAATAATAATTTACTTGGTGTTGCCAAGCCTTCCCAAAATGCTACTCGGTTGTAACCGAGGCTAATAATTTACTCGGTGTTGCCGAGCCTTCAAATAATAAATTACTCGGTGTTGCCAAGCCTTCAAATAATAAATTATTCGATATTGCCGAGCCTTCCCAAGATGCTATTTGGTTGTAACCGAGGCTAAAATTTACTCGGTGTTGCCGAGCCTTCAAATAATAAATTACTCGGTGTTGCCGAGCCTTCAAATAATAAATTACTCGGTGTTGCCGAGCCTTCCCAAAATGCTACTCGGTTGTAACCGAGGCTTCCAAATAATAATTTACTCGGTGTTGCCGAGCCTTCAAATAATAAATCACTCGGTTTGGCTGAGGATTTTGGTAAGAGACGCACTCCGGCTCTAGCCGAGGTTCATGATAGTAGCATATGTGCTTCGGCTTTGGCCAAGGCTTTCAATTAGAGATGCACTTCGGTTCTGGCTGAGGCTTTTAATTAGAGATGCACTTTGGCTTTGGCCGAGGCTTACATACTTCGACGCCGGTCGGGGCTTGTAAGCTGCCCGAATCCGGCCTAAGTTTCTTTGCCATTTGGTCAGGCCGAGGCTTGTAAGCTGCCCGAATCCGGATGGAGTTTCTTTATCATTTGGTCCGGCCGGGGCTTGTAAGTTGTCCGAATCCGGATGAAGTTTCTTTGCCATGTGGTCCGGCTGGGGCTTGTAAGCTGCCCAAATCCGGATGGAGTTTCTTTGCTATGTAGTCCGGCCGGGCTTGTAAGCTTCCCGAATCCGGATTAAGTTTCTTTGCCATGTGGTCCGACCGGGGCTTGTAAGCTGCCCAAATCCAGATGGAGTTTCTTTGCCATGTAGTCCGACCGGGGCAAAGTTGCCTGACTCGAGGTCCAAGAAATACATGACCAATAGTCCTGACAAATTTTCAGAACATGCTAAATCGTATATGCTCAACCCTAATTCCAATATATGCCCAACCCTTCATATTGGCTAAATAAGAGGCGGAACACGAACAAGCAAGCAAGGGCTCGGGAAAGAATGGAAAATCTCTATGGCAGGGATGAAGAGGCGTTGCAGAAGGAGCGCCGCCCTAGCCCTCTTTAAATAAGCGCTTCAGAAGGAAAGCCCAAGATGCCAAAACTTTCGATATGGGTGCCAGAAATAAAGAAGTCCCACCACGTGGAACTCCCACTACCGCAGCCTGCTGGAAACGAGGCATTCCCTCCTCAAGCTACGTCAAAAAATGATGATGAAACAACGGCCTGTCACTTACGAGATTATCATTGCTCGCCTTTTTGAATCCCCCAAATAAGATTGTTTTGAAACTCTACTCCCTATATCCGAATTTACACTTTGGACTAGGGAGTGGGGGGTATGTGATGAGGGATAAAATTGTCATTACATTAATGACCGCACACATCGATAATTGGGTCTAGTCCAATCCCAATATCCTGTCGGCCAGCTGTCAAATCTACTAAGCAGCGAAACCCAATCGCCCTCAGTGGCGTCGGGTCGCCCTGATGACCCGAGCTATCTTTATACCTCGGTAACCCAAGCCGTCCTCATACCTTGGTAACCCGAGCCGTCCCTATATCTCTACAGACCGAGCTATTCTATACCTCAGAAAACCAAATTGCCCCTCGCCTCGGCCGAACCGAGGCGCTCGAATACCTCTGCGGAATCTGGCGTGGGAGAGTGCGAATCCACTACAACTGAATGAAATTTAAAACGGGAATCATACCCAGGAATGGCCTAGAACCTACGCAATCACTGAATCTCAAGGCATCGGCCAGCCCTCCCAGCCATCGATCCTCTAACTGAAAAGATACTGATTCTACCAGCCTCATAACAAACTTGATTCAAATCTGTTCTTAATCCTAATGGCTTTCAGACCTCCCCTCGTGACATGCCCAAGGAATCAGGTGATCCCCTATAAATACCATTGCCCTCCAACCTCTCAAGTACGCACGCATGAACACTCATTCATTTTACTCACTATCATACTGAGAACAGCTCGATCTGAGCCCAGAGCTCTCGAAAGAACACCCGTCTAGGGGAGCTCTTCTGTGAGAGTCTTCTCCTTACATCTGCTTGCTACGAATCTCCACTGACTTGTGCATCGGAGGGTCCTCCGCAGAGGGCAACCCCCATAGCACCCTTTGCGTGCGGACTGTCTTGCGGGTTCCACCCGAGGCGGCAAAATCGATGTTCGGATTAGGAGCCAGAAGCGCATCCGAGTTGGAGAACGAATTTCACGGCAATACAATCCTAAAAATATAATAAGCTTTAAAAAATAATTAAGCATGAGTTTTTAAATTTACATATCTTTTTTTAGATTTTGTCATGATCATAAATTTGGATTTTAGAAAAGGAGATTTTAGTATGCATATATAGAGCCATAAACATCTCAAACATAGGACGCGCGAAGAATTCAGGTCTAGCATAGATGATCAAATAAAGAAATTAGGTGACCTCTCTCGTCACCAAAATAAAGAAAACCATCTTGGGCGAATAGTATAGCCAACCATATTCTACACTTTAGGATGTGACCTTACTCTTGGCTACAATTAATGGATAACCATACCCAATCATCTTTGTGCATGGGACAACCAATAAAAATAACTACACTTTTTGATTTTCCATGAGTCCTTACCCAATCATCTTTGTGCATGGGACAACCAATAAAAATAACTACACTTTTTGATTTTCCATGAGTCCTAATTATACCGTTTAGAGAGATAATGACAGCTCTTTGAGAACAGAATTTGCCATTATATTGTTACAAAACTCCCATTAGGGCATCATAAGATGCAACCTGCCACTGGATAAGCTCCCTCACACACACACACACACACACACACACAAATAAAAGAATAAAAAAATACTGAACAAACAAAATTAGGTGAATGAATTTAATTAATATATTCTAATTAATTCATATGAGCTTATATAAATATACATTAAAAATAATTTAATATTTTATAGTTTTTGGATTCTATTATGCTCAATTGATAGGGTTTGTTTTATGTTTAATAGCTTAATAAAAGATATGATTCTTGATATGTTTAGGATTAATAATATTTTTATTTATATAGGATACTCCAGATTTTTTTTTCTATATAAGCATAATGTAATATTGATCTTGAGATGAGTGTTCTCATTTTATTAAGTGTACATGGGTATATGGATGTCAAAGAAAGTCTATTAAGAAATAATCCTTGTAATCCCTTATTTTCTTGATGAAGGTGAAATTTTTAATATCTTTGCTATTATGGATATAAGTCCATGATTCGAATCATGTTTAATTTTATTTTTATTTTTTTCTTTTCTTTTTTGTCAGTATGAACACCATATCACTTTCTAACTTTCTCCACTTTGCTAAACTTATAATTGCTACAACCACCATGTCACCAAACAACACGTCTCGACCCTTCTTTTCCAAATTTGAAATTGTAATGCTTAACGAACTAAAATCACTGGCCCAAAAACTCGAGTGAAAGTTAATGGGTAGCAAGTGAACTTGAGTTATAAGAACATAACTCATCCCTCTTCTATCCAATATGGAACTAAATGTGAGGTATCATCTTAATGGATAACAAGTGAACTTAAGTTATAAGCATATAACATATTCATCTCTCCTTTAATGTGAGACTAAATGTGGAGTATCATAGTTATCTCGAGAATAGGCTTACGAATCAAGTAGCCATTTGACTATCACTGTCACCCATAAATATTTTATATTTTATTAACGCCATGGTACTCTCTCTTCAGAAGCAATAACGCTTTAGTCTACTCCGTCTGAGCTACGGTAACAGCAAAATCCAAATTTAAGAATCGTTTGCATCTTTTTGTTTGCGTGGCATTTAGGAAATGTTTTGTTTGGTTTGTAGAATCTAGATTAAACTAATCATTACTCAAGATGACCATCCTACGGTAACTTGATCTATATCATTGTTACGGGTATATAATAGTAAGTTCTTTAAAAACGTATATTTAACTTAGTTACATATTGAACCAAAGTTGATTTACAAAGTGTATTATCTACTCTAAACAAATTCCGTTATAACCATATTTCTTAATATACCTATCTCTTAATATACATTCAGGTCTATTGTGACAGAAAATTAGATTCACCAAACCCTGTTAGACCTGTAATATATTACGTATGATACGCGGTTTCTTTCAAATAATCTATGAACTGATGGCTCAAGTATTCACCACCTCGATCTGATCAAAGTATCTTAATACTTTTGCTAGTTTGTTTTTCTACTTCACATCTGAATTCTTTGAACTTTTCAAAGGTTTCAGATTTGTGCTTCATCAGAAACACATAACCATATCTACTATGGTCATCTATGAATATGATAAAATAAGAAAAACCTTCTATGGCTTGAATGTTGATGGGGCTACATACATCTGTATGTACTAAACCTAAACATTCAGTTGCTCGCTTGCCTTTTTCAGTAAAAGGTGACTTGGTCATCTTGCCAAGTAAGCATGATTTGCATTCCTCAAACAATTTCCAATCGAATGAGCCTAAGTATCCATCATTATGTAACTTGGTTAAACGCTTTTCATTTACATGGCCTAGACGACAATGCCATAGGTATGAGTCACTGATAATGTATGACTAATATATACCTTTATTAGGTATATTGCAAAATTATGGAGAACAGTCGCATATGTTTGGCAAAATTTATCGTAATTTAGTGTTTGGATGATTTTATTAGATGATCTCTTTCGTCGTAATAAGTAAGTTTATTATAGTGAGTTTAATTTTTGCCGTAATGAAACGAAAAGAGAAATTAAAAAACACTATAGAGGTATGATCGGATCTTTACTTTACTTAACCGTAAGTAGACCTGATATCATGTTTATGTTTATTTATGTGCTAGCTTTCAATCAGAACATAAAGAATCTCACTTAATTGCTATAAAAAGAATACTAAGATATCTAAGTGGAACAAAAAATGTAGGGTTATGGTATTATAGAGATTCAACACTTAATTTGATTGCTTATTTAGATTCTGATTATGCTGGATGTAAACTAGATAAAAAAAGTACAAGTGGTGCATGTCAATTTTTAGGAAGTAACTTAATCTCTTGGTTTAGTAAAAAAAAATTCGGTTGCATTATCTACTACTGAAGCAGAATATGTTGTAGCTAGAAGTTGTTGTGCTCAAATCCTTTGGATTAAGTGACAACTTGAAGATTATGGCATAACACTTGATAAAACACCTATTAGATGTGACAATACTAGTGCAATCAACTTAACTAAAAATTCAATCCAACATTCAAGAACTAAACACATTGAAATTAGATATCATTTTATAAGAGAACAAAGTTAAGATGATTATATTCATCAATATCCATAAAATTTATCACTGAACGTGATCATCTCAACCACCTCTATTTGGATGCCCACTAATTCATACCTTCCACCAATTCTTATATATGGTTTAAATCTATATAATTCCTAAAGAAATCAACAACTATATATTTTCATAATTGTTATCAAAGAAATCATTCAAGCGTTGAATGAATCTTTCGGCACACCCGATGACGTTGAAAGGCACAAGACTAGTTGTGATATTTTTAATGCTCGAATGAGGGATGGATCTCCTGTGACTGATCATGTATTGTACATGATCGAGAAGATAGAACTCCTAAGCAAGCTCGGCTTTCCCCTACATGAGCAGTTGGGAAAAGATGCGATCCTGAATTCCTTGCCTCCATCCTTTCAATCTTTTCTTACTTATTTTCGAATGACAAAGCCTGCAGTCAACTACCACGGTTTGTTTGGGTTGTTACAGAACTTTGAGAAGGATAACCAGCTCTCTAAGGGTTTGGTTAATGTGGTTGAAGGATCTAAGGTAGGGCGTCAACCCTTTCGGAAAGAAAAGAAGAAAAAGAATAAGAAAAAGGTGCAACATGCTAGGACATCTGTAAGGGATCAGATGTAGAAGAAAAAAGTTGATAAAAGTCAAGCTGAATGCTTTCATTGCAAGATGCAAGAGCACTGGAAGAGGAACTGTCCTCTTTACATTGCCACACTTGATCCAAACAGGCCAAAGAAGAAAAAAGGGCAAGATGTTGCTCAACAAGGTATTTATATGATAACACCTTATAATTTTTTATATATGATAATCAGACCTAGGTATTGGATACCGGGAGTCCTTTTAACATTTGCAATTCATTGCAGGGACTACAGGTCACTAGAAGATTTGAGGACAATGAAAGATTCCTTAATGTTGGCGATGGAAGATTAGTTCCAGTTCTGGCATTAGGAGTTCTTGAAATAGTTTTCAATAGAAATGTCATTGTACTAAATGATTGTTATTTTTGCCCAACATTCTTATTGAACGTAATTTCTGTAGGCCTTCTGGCCAAAAGTCATTATGAAATTTTAATAAAGGATGTTACTTTGAATATCATTATGAATGGAGTCACTGTAATGATTGGGCATTTATCTAATGGCATTTATATATGATAACTATGGCATGATCTATATGAGATATTCTGGGGTGACAAAGTTTGTTTCCAAACTACACAGTTGGGGATTACGTATGATAACTTTATCTTTGATTGGAGTAGAGGAAACATTCAACGATAGACCCATATTTACTTTGCAAGGCATCGTTCGATAGGCTCATTTTTACTTTTATTTTTCATTGGGATATCTTGGATATTTGGTTGTTGTACAAGCATCTTGAAAGAAAATTTTTCCGCGAAAATGAAATGTTACTAGCGATTACGAGTGGAATTACTAAAACATGGACAATGTTGAATCATGGGATCTTGAATCTTAGATGGCATTATCGGACATTATGCCATATTTTACACATTGTTATGCGAGTGTCTTTAATTCTATATGTCATTAAGGTTGAGATATATCGTCATCTGAATTGTAAGTCATTATATAAAATTGATTAAACTCTTCATTTAAAAAAGAGTTCGAATCATACATAAATAGATCATTATGATGGATGAACAATTATGGCCTGAGCGTGAACTCATTCCCAACTATATGTAGCAGCTCGGTTGCTGAACATTAAGGTTGAACATCACTTATCTGAAGGGCATTTGATTTAGTTGTCAGAATAATGAAGGAGGTACTGCCATCTGATAATGTTATGACTAATACATTTTATAAAACAAAAAATTATTGCATGGGCTTGGTTTACCTGTTCAGAAGATTGATCGTTGCAAGAATAATTGCATGCTTTATTGGGGTGTAGATGCAGATTTAGAGTTTTATAAAGTTTGTGATATACCCTGGTTTATGACAAGGAGAAGTTTAACTAGAACGAGACCTATGTCTTTCAAAAAAATGCATTACTTTTCATTGGTACCATGGTTCCAAAGAATGTATCAATCAGAGGATATAGCTTTAGATATGAGATGGCATGCAGAATATAAAAAAGAAAAGGGTGTTATGCACCATATGTCAGAATCTATAGCATGAAGGTGAGGGAGTTTTATTAGATAGAGTTTTAGGTACGTAACTTATAATTACCCTTATGTTGATAGAATTTAAAATTTATTCATTTATTATATCAGCTAGCTACGTTTATTATTATAAACATATTTGGATTATTTTGATTTCTGTTTCAATTCTAATATAGAATTATATGTACAAGGTTAGTATACATGAATTACATGTTTCTTAATTGCATTCATAATGTCATTATTTATTTGTTACTTTCTTTATATTCATAATTTTTTTGCTTGCATAAAGAATTTGAGTAGGATCCAGCCCTAACTCCTTTTGTTAGAAGGGTTTCGACTTTACTTGCTCATTTTTGATACTTTGATAATTTATGTCACTGGTGGAGGGCATCGAAATGCTCCGTTCATATCTTCGATTCAATATGGGATGACTGGCAGCAGAAGTGGGTGAATCTTGAGTGGAATAAGAGGTCGACCATGCTAGCTTGAACCGCTGATCCGAGAAAGGTGGTCCGAGCACTAGTCTTTCCTGCCACATAGCGGGATCCATTTCGATTGAGGAGCATCGACGTTATCTAGTAAGTATAATAAATTATTTATGTTATATACGTATTAATGATAAATTTTTTAAAATAAGCATAACTACAAATTTGAAATGTTATTTTTCAGAGGCTGAAGGAAGGCATCAGGTGGATCTTGAGTGGCATAAGAGGTTGGCCACAGCTAGCTTGAACTGCTGATCCGAGAAAGGTGATCCAGGCACTAGTCTTTCCTGTCACACAGCGGGATCCATTTTGATTGAGGAGCATCGACGTTATCTAGTAAGTATAATAAATTATTTATTTTATATATGTATTAATGATAAATTTTTTAAAATGAGCATAACTACAAATTTGAAATGTTATTTTTCAGAGGTTGAAGGAAGGCACACGACACTCCAATTAAAATATAAAGATACCCTAGTTATAGAGCTATGACATCAGTGCTTGAACGGATATGCTTGACGACGTAATAGGAGGAAATCATCCAAAAAAAGAGCTACGATGCCCCAATTGAAACATTAAAACATTCTAGCAACAAAGCTATGTCACCCGTGCTTAAAACGGATGCTGGAGAAAAGCCTCGTGACACCCCAGGAGAAAATTGGCCAAAAATCATTCATGACACCCCAGTTAAAATATGAAGACACCCTAATTACAGAGCTACGACACCCGTGCTTAAAACGAACACTGAAGAAAAGCCTCACGACATCCCAGAAGGAAATTAGCCAAAAATCGTTCACGACTGGTGCAGGAACAAAAGTGAAAAAAAGGCTGCAGGATTTCATTTGGATCTCTGAACCCTAGAAGTCCTGTAATTTTTTCTTTCTTTCCTAGTTGGTTGAGTCCAATCTATTACTAAGTTAATCAAGTTTGGTTTAGTCCAATGCCCAGGTCATGCATTTTTATTTTATTTGAGTCTTGTAATAATTCAAGGGAAGTGTATTACTCTTGTTGAAACCCTACTGAAAGATATTCAAAAGAAGCCCCTTCAGATTAAGCAGTATTGGACAACCATTTGATCTTCTCCAACCTTATTCATACCCTACCCTTGGAGCTCTGCATGGATTGGATCCGCCTATACTAGATTGATGATGTGGAATCAATCTTCTCCCTCCATTGGATCCGCCTTCATCTGGATTGATGACGTCGAATCAATCTTCTCCCTCCATGTCGCCACCTACAATGTTGGCAACCTTAGGCGCCCCCATAAGAAAGAAATCGATGGTCCCCTGCTACGCCTTAATGGAAATGAAGATCAGCATCTCAACCATTCTAGAAAGGATCTTGAGCCCCATATGGACCTTGTTGACAAAAGGAAAGAAAGAAGGATGTCATCCCAAAGCTTCCTTCTTTGCTTGTGGTCCCTCACCTCCAATTGGAACTATATATTGCTGCTATCATTTTGGTCAAATCAAATGAAGTCAAAAAGATTTTTGCTCTGTAATTCTACCATATTTTGTAATCTCTATCATTTATTACTCTAATTGTTGCACTTACCTTCTAATGGCATGAGAGATCTATAAAACCCTTCTCTTGAAACGATGAAAGAATAGAATATGAATATATAAAAATTTATTTTTTCAAAGTTCTATTTTCGTTGCCTTGACCAATTGATCCTTGTGAGGAAGTTAGGCATGAGGTCGAATTTCCATTGCTTTGAGCAATCATCCTCCATGAGGGAGTTAGGCATGAGGCCAAATTTTTGTTGCCTTGAGTAATTGATCCTCCGTGAGGGAGTTAGGTATGAGGCCGAAGTGTTCTGAGGTCGGCAAGCTGCTGAAACTCCTGCCGAACCTGATTTATAATGGATTGCCTCATCCATCCATCCAATACGGTTGATTACAAGCAAACACAATAAATTCCTCCAAACTGTTAATAAAATTAGGATTAGGCAATCCATCCTTCAACCTTGCATACATCCATGAACGATCCCCGCTCATTTTGGGATGACTTATATGAACACAACTTCTATTTTACAATGAAAATCAGTAAGTTGATGTATTTAATCAAAAGTAATTTATTGTTGTTGGTAATAAAATGTAATAATTTAGAAGATATAGCAGGCCTAACTTTCATATCAAAATTTACATTATGTGCACATGAAACCTTCTCAGAGATGGGTGTAATTAGTGAGATTTATATTGCCAGACATGGTGATTGATTGATAACTCAGTTGCAAGATTCAATGAGTTTTTATGTGTACATATAAAAGACACCCTAAGTTATGTTCTGAACAGAAGTGTGGCAGCCCAAAGTAGCCCTAAATTTGTTAAGTTAAATAAAAAATAGAAAGAAAATCTAATCATAACCATGCTTCCTGCAGCATTAGCAGAAAGGAATATTATAGTATTCGTATTACATGCAATGAATAATCTCGAGAGGAATGCGTAAAGCAAGAAAAGTGAATGAATATGATAGGAGAAAATGGAAATTCAGTTATGATAGGGGATTGTCCAAACTTAGATCATAAGAATTCAGTTGTGCACTCTCATTAGTTTAAAAGTATGCATTTCCTCTTGTAGTATAGACTTATTATAGTTGATTCAAGCCAATAATTTCCATTGCATAGATTCTATATCTTCATGCCAGTTTCTCTATCAGATATTAGACATAAATACTTGCTTTAAATGATGCATTTTGAAAAAAAAATATGAGATACGATTTTTACATGTACTCATCAAGTATTGCATGGTGACACAAATGGCATGTGCTGGCAATGCTGAGTCAAAAAATAACTAGCAATTAGAACAGCAGCAGCAACATAAAGTAAAATGGTATCCTCCTCTCAACCATGAAGAGCTCACTTGAAGCAAGTGTATGGATATGGTAAGTATGGTTACGGGTTTACAAATTGCTTCCAAATGTCATCTTCGTTTTTCTTTCCTCTGGATACTTTATTCACCGTCTTCCTTCCCTTGTTACCTTCATTCTCATGTCAGGTTAAGACAATAAGCATGGGCGTGCAATAGATCTACCAACAAATAAGCAAAGGGTACAAGATGCACTAGAATGCTGAAGGTATGAGGATGACTGGATGACAAATTCCCAAGGTGGCATTGCAAAGAATTACACCATGATGTCCGACAATGATGGCTGATAAAAGGCAACACATAGAAAAACTTATGTTGCATCACAATGAGACCCAGAAAATCTACCAAGTTCAAGATGCAACCTAACAAATAAAATGAATCCAACCAAAGAGGAAAAATCTCAAACTATATTCAGGATAACACAAACATAAGTTGGGTATTTTATTAGCCATGAAATCACCAACCTTCGTCAACCAAGTAAATAGGGATTCTGTCAGGAAGTTAACAATAAAACTCATATGCAATCATACATGTGTATAGCCTCTATACAACATTGTATTATGGACAAGGCTGCAAGTTTCAGGGAGACACTATACTTGCACTACAAGATGGGTTATGGATCATTCTATTTAATTAGTAAAATCGAAAATTTAACTGGAAATAAGCAAATTCCTAACGGGATTAAAAAATTCAGATGTCATTCATTAAAAAAAAAACACAAACTTGGCACATTAATTTGCGGGATAAAGCATTTTATATGCTGGATAATGAGCGTATGAGTAAGATCAAAATCGAGCCCATCCTCCCATTCCATGCTTCGTAACAGCAGATCAACGGGATTGTTTTATGTTGTACAAGAATAAAGCATGGAAATCTCCAAAGAATGGAATTGGATAGGTAAGCGAACGGAACCAATTAAGTAACCACTTTCCTTTCTTTTTCTAGACACCAGTTAAGCAGTCAATCTCGACCCGGTCCAACTCTTTTGGGTGCCTTGTCCTATTGAGCTCGAGTTCCTTAGGGCTGACATCTAGTTAATTTTAGAGTTAAAGGTTTGGGTTAATGCAAAATGAAGGATGTGGTTTGTGGGCCAAGGAAGGGTGATGAAATCCCCACCTTATCTTGATTAGGGGTTTGTGCCCTTAAAGTTAATTATGAAAATGCTATGCAACAAGCAGATGTCCAGCTCTT